>JANHGN010012945.1:5371-16688 GCA_024605025.1 Megaceryle maxima | reverse complement strand
CTTTGCTCTTTATCTTATAGGTGTGTTTGTGAGTGTTTAGTGTTTTTGGGTTTTTTTTTTCTGCTGGGGGGTGTTGGCTTTTTTTTCTGGGTTTTTGGGGGGGGGTGGGGTGTGTTTTTTTTTTCCCCATGGAGAAGGTGCTTCCTCACAGCTTGTTTCCAGATGGTGGCTGAATATTTGTCTTTTCTTTCCAATGCTAATACTTTCCTGGAATCTATAACAGGAAAGCCAACTGACAGATGTGTGTAAAATAAAATAATTTTTATCTCACAAATGTAGAAATTTAAATTTATGCAGGAACGTATAACCACCTAGGTTCACTCCACCTGTAAAATATGGTATTTGGAATTTGATTTAATCTCAAGGTGCCATAAAATTACAGTTACATTTATTCTGAAAAGAAACTGAATAATGAATTAGTGTGAATTACACTGAACTACCTCATGATATTTGTTCCATCATTTGCACTAGTTTTAAATCAAATACAGTCTTCAGCATAACAATGTCTTCCCAGTCTTCTTTTAAGAGCAGAAGACAAGATCTTTCTATTGCCAAGGGATGTCACTTTCACAGGAGGAAAAAAAAAAAACAAAAAACAAAAAATGATGGCCATAATAAAATATAAAATCTACATGAGAGTTCTTTTAGGGAATAAAGCTGTAGAGAAAATTTTAAAATATGACTTGTTTTTTTTAAAAAAACCAAACTGACAGTGGTTACTCATTTGTCTTTCTGGGAGATACTACCAGGGAATCTAGTCATGAATGAGATAGATCCAGCAGCAGTGAGTTAATGAATCCCAAAGAGAAACAGGAAAAGGGCAAACTCCAAAGAAGCTACCACCTGGGGAAACATCCTAAATAAGTTTATATCCCAATGAACAAGGGGAATTATTCTTCTCAGCCTGTAGGACATTTTTATTGTCTTTATTGGCTCATGCATAGATTTGTTTAAAAAATAAAATTTTACAAACTATTGACTTGTAAAAGTCCTTGAAGAGTTACTGGATTTCTAGAGTTTAAAACAAATCAGAAATACAGGGTCAACATTTGACTCCTCACTGCAAAAAAAGGAGCTACCTACCCCACTTCAACCCCTAATCTATACATATCCTCTGAATTTAAAATCCAATTTTAGGATCAGCTGAAGCCAAGCTAGAACCACAAAGACTGGACTTGAAAGGTGTTCCTTTTCACAGACATTGACATAACTGCTGTGCTGTTCCTTATTTATATTCTTATGAAGAAATAGCTATTTGATCCCAGCTTGCTTCCAGCTATCTGGCTTTTCCTCTGCCTTCCAAGTGGGGCACACAGAATTAGTGCATTGCACAACAGTAGTTTTAGTAGCTTCCTAGAGTCTGTCTGCTTTTAAAAGCCCAAACCATTCCTTGCCCTCCTGTTTGAAATGCCTGCTTGATCTGACAGCTGTCTCCAACTGTATGTGAATCCAACACTTACTATGCTTACAGTAGCAGCCCTAATATACTAATCTGGTTGTTAATGTACTGATTGCATTTGGTCATTTCAGAAAAGGGAGAGGTCATTTTGAATGAGAGTTTACATCTTCTGCAGTAAATAATATTTTACCATTTTTGTTCCCTTTTAACGGCTAAAACACTCCTTCAGCAAATACCTTCCCATGGGAACAGCCTGACTCACAAATAGACCAGGTGCCCTTCTCCATTAACCTTCTGGGATAACATGCACTGTTCCCTATCTTTGAAGTAGCTGTAAGGCAAACAAATTTCGAGAGCTATATACAGTTGTTGACAGAACAGTGTTGCAAATATTTCTAAGGCTTTGTTGCAGACTTCCCTCTATACTACTTTCCTGAAACCATCAAGTTTAGTCAAAGAAGGAATGAGGATGTAAATACAATAGTTTTGTTTTGTTGGTTTTTTTTTTTTTTTTAATCAAGAGGTTAGTTATTTATTTTCAAGTCTTTCAGAGAAACCTCCCTTAATATATGAGTAAAATTGAAAAGTCCAGTGGAATGATTTGAACTTTACTCCTGACCTGAGCTTCATGGTGTTTGTCTGGGTTAGAGAGCAATGCAGATCACTGCTAATCCAGGAATAGTTGGCTTGCAGCAGCTGTAAGATGCATGACTTGCCACAGAGCATCCTGACTCAGCAGGCAAAGTAGAAGTGGGACATGGATCCATGTGACCAAACTCAGCCTGGGATTTTGTGGGTGGGGATGTGGAGTGAGAATTCAGTGGTTCCCTTTTTTTTTCCTTTGCATTCCTGAACAGCTGTTGCACAATTTGAGCTGTGGTGAAATTATCAAATTGACCTTTTCAGCTTGCTAAATAGAATGAAAATCTTGAATAAATAAACTGCTTTCAGAGTACTAAATCCCACTACTGAGCAGTGCTGAGATTACTAGTTTCACACAGCCCCAGGCAGAATCTCAGAAACTCTGTGTTAAACTTGCATGGGACTGGACAAAGCGATTCCCCACAAAAGACTGTCATGAGATCATTTGTATCCAAATAATTTAATCTTTCAGTTTTTAACTGACCAAAATCCATTAAAGTGGTATGCTCTGAGATGTCGTAGGCAACTTGTGGTTTTTTCTCAACTATGGAGCAACCTGCACAGTTCATGGATCTAGTTAGGTAATTAAGGCCTCTTATCTTATGGTCAGCTATCATTTTTGAGATGACAGTTACAGGGAGAATCACCTGAGGCATAGTAAATCCAACACCAGACACTCAGCCAGACTTCATCTTTCCTATCTCTGACGTATGCTGAGTGATCTGCTGGCTCCAGAAAGCATTTCAAGAGATCATTTTTGCTTATGACAGAAATCTGCTCTGTCAGCCCACTGATATGAGTTCCATTCTGATTGTATATTCATTTTAATGGTCAACACAGGTCTGATTCGGTTACTTAAACAAAGGTGACAAGAGTATTTCCCTCTCTCCAGCTGCCACTGAAGAAAGGTGCAGGTCTTTCACAGGACTTGTGTCATACCCGCTGGTCCTCTGTATAGAATATTAAAGATATCCTCAATTCTCTAGAGCATCTCAGATGACATCAGTTACTTTTGGGCAACAACTCTGTGTTTCTGCCGTGACACCAGAGCTAATCTCACTCCTAGCAAAGGCTGTCAGTTCTTTCAGTACTTTTGCAACAGAAGGGCTGGTTTCTAGTCAGATCTAGAGCCAGTAGCATCTCAGGCTATCACTTAAAATGTCTAAATTAATGTTAAAGCTGAAACCATGACAAAATCCTTGAAAATATGTTATGGAGAGGATACAGGAGTATATGTGGAGCCAATCACTTTCATTTTTTTATGATTTTTCTGTTTCTTCTCATGTTTCTTACAGACGGGACACGGATGAACTCATCCCCTCCCTTCCAAATGGACCATTAGGCACAAAAAATAGTGCTGGTTAGAATCCGGTCTTTACACCTCTATGTGGGACTACAGAGTCCAGGTCACAGGACTTGTTAGTGACTTAGCCAAATCCAGTTTATATAAGATGTAAAAAGCTGCATCCAGTTTCAACAATTATTGTGTGTTTCAGCAAGAATTCCCCATGTGTATGTTTTGAAAAATAGATTCATCATAAAGATTTCCTTATCAACTCAAACTCTGACTGGAAAGTCAGGAAGAAGCCTTCTTTCATGGGAAATAGTCCAGCAAGACAATTTTTGTTGTGATACTAATTTAATGGCCTCTTATAAAACTAAGATTTTATTTTTCTATTATTCAAACAAAAAAAACCCCCCATTATCGTACTTTCAGAAGATATCCTGTAGTCTGAATGACACCAAAAAAAGTCTGCAGATTTATCTTATCTAATGCCACACTTATAATTGAGGTCATCACAGCCTCCATTTAAACTCATGGAAGAAGAGACAGAAGACTCATGCATGTTCTCATGTACTCTCAATAACACCTCCAGATTGCAAATGAGCCCACCTATCCTCTGAGTCACCCACTGACTGTTGAGAGTCAAAGGCAATTACATTCCTGATATTAGATCTTTGGTTATTTGCCTAAAATTAGGTTGGAAAAATCTGGACTCTCAAATGTTTGAACATGCTGGATGGTTAAACTACTGCTCACTCATGAAATGAACTGAAATCTGCAGAGCAGAAGGCAGAGTTAGAAAATCCCACAAATACCTGTATTTCTTCTGTATAAGTAAACCAAATAGTCAAATGAAGCACTATTACAAGTTCATCAGTCCTAAAAGTTTTCCATTCTTGTCATCACCATCAATCTTAAAAGGACTACCTTAATTAGGATCTCAAAATATATTTTTTAACAAAATTGCCTTAGGTTTTGCCCAAAACAGTTAAGCTGATCAAGTTTGCAACCATATTTTCTTTAGTTAATTTTATCATATTGACTGTCTGATCTCTCTTTAATTTGCTGATATTCTTAAGATTTTACTAATCTGTTTCTCTGTCTCTTCTTAATCAATGTTTCTTATTGAATGTCCTTGTTTCTTATTATCTCCTGATAAATTATGGTGCAAGGCATGTTTTCACAGGGTCTAAAAAAATTCCTGCATGCCAGCTTTTGTGAGCACTAGCTGTATGGTTGATACACAAATAAGTCTCTTCCTGTTCCCTAAGCCATCATAAACAAGCAAGAGGGTGAAAGGGAGAGTGATGAAGGCTTGCTCTCCATCTGACATGAAGCTGGAATGCAGCTGGAGTTTGTAGCTGGACCCAGGCATTGGAATGTTCCCCCACATTCCGTGGTTTAGATTGCCTTAAGTGCTATCAGTATAGCAGAAAGGAAGTCAGATAAGAAAATAAAGAGTATAGATTTCTTATGAGACTTCCTGTAACCTACCTTTCCAAATTGAAGTAATACCTGATCCATCTCTTTCCAGAAACAATGCTTAAAGCTTTAAAATTTTGCCTGTCAATTCAGATTTTGACTAGATAGGGCTCACTCAACACTTGTTTCTTTTGCTGCACTCATCCTGGGCTAATCACACTAGAATTATTTAAGGAAGTTATAGGTTTATATCAATAGAAATCAAGAAACAAGGTTAAACTTGCTTAATTGCTAGAATCAAAGCTCCAGGCTGGTTGGTTTTTTTACCTCTAAAATCATCTGACAGAAAGCATAGCTTCATGTTCATAAAATGTTATGGAGAAATCTTAAAAGAAATATGGGGTTTTTTTCTCTTCATACCTTTTAGACTTGGTAAACTATCCAACATCTTCATTTCCAAAGCATTTCCAAACCATCTATTAGCTATACTCATTTAAACTGAATTTATATTAGCTTCTATTACCAAGTCACCATAGCTAAATTACTAATATAACTTAACTTTGAACTCGAGTGCTTTCAAAACCAAATTACTAATCATCCAACACATTCCCACTTCATAAAGATATATCTTTCCTTTCCTTACTAGACATCAAGTAAGATTTGTAAATGGTACCTAGAGGCCTTCTTTACCCAATTAGTAAGCTAATTGTCAACATGCCCATAATTCAGTTCATTTTATCCACCTAAAGTAAACTTCTTAAACCTAAATTTTTCCTCATTGTACTTCTGCAAAGCCAAATAGTATTAGTAGCTTCATCATATATTTTATACAGAGCTGTTGCTAAGTCAAAAAAAAGTCAGAAGGTCTTGAATTTTTAAGAGCTATTCCTGATCTGTTCTTTAATATTAGCAAAAAGTCTACTCCACGAGAGGGATCATCTTAACTTTGCACATATCTAAAAAATGCATGGGGCTATACAGCCTACAGCCTCAGCATCTGCATGGTGACTGAGGTTCAGACAACAATAAATTATCAGTTTATTATTTTTCTCAGAACATAGAAGTAAAATCCTGGAAATTCATGAGATAAAAAAGAATAGCAAAACCAAAATTATAAATCTTAGAGGCAAAGGAAAAGTTGTAGACCTTCCTAAAACTGGGTCAAATTAAGGGATCAGCTGACCCAGCAACTTAAAGCAGCACTGAAATGCAGTTCCTATATAAAACCCCACTGGTTTATATGCCATGGAAAATTAATAAGGTGATCTGCAGCTAGGAGTTTTATAATAAGGTCTGAGGATTACAATGGGATACAGCTTCAGCTAAACATGAACTGGTGTGGAAAATAAAATGACAGTAGCTGGTTAGCAAGATTCTTGAACTTTGAAATACAACTTTTCCTATTGTGGAGGTCAAGGAACGAGGTTGGTAGGGCTTGCTGGAAGACCTTTGGTGAAAATGACTAAGATGTTAAGAGCTAACTAGAATGAATATTTTTCTTGCTCTTACAACAAAACAGAGCTATAGCCAAAGGTAAATTGCATTCAATGCTCACCTATAATCAAAGTAAATGACCTTCTAACAGCAGAAATCAAAAGCATGGCTCCATCACCCCATTCTAGAAAGACACACCAAAAGCCATATCTGTTTACATATTTTGCTACTTTGCATTGCATCAAGATGAATAAAGAAACTGGAAAAGCATCAAAACTGACTAATTAAAAGATGTCTAAAGCTTTTATGTACTATTTATCTGTTTTAAGTTCTAATTAAAATATGGAGAGCACATCTGGAGGGCAATTCAGTCCCCCACAAAAACAGATGCCTTAAGTTGGGCAGGATAAATTGCTCTTTGGAGATGCTTGTCTCTTTTAATTTGCTATGGAAAGAGCTTGTCTAGTGTAGGGAACACAGTTAATACATACACAGGTGGTTAAAATGTGTGAAACCTGCCAGGATGATATTGAATATTAGCTGCTAGTGATAGACTGAGATATGTTATGCACTTAGTTAAATTTTAAGCCCAATTAGTCTGAGATGCCTAACCTCTAGATGCCTAAAATTAGATAAAATAAGCCTTCCCTTTTTTATGCCAAGAACTACTATCCTACTGAAGCGGTTGTAAGTCATCTTCTAGCTTATTCCAGGCATGAATGTTGTGAACAGGAAATACTTGAAACTTTCATCAAAATGTAGCTAACTAAATTTATATTATACTCCATTGCTTTAGGAACATTATTCCAACGACTGTTTTGAATGGAGGGAGGTGCTAAGATGCTTGTCAGGTTATCCTAAACTCAGCAGTTACACATGATGCTTCCAGATTATTTATGAGTACTATGTTGCAAGCAGTCCTAGTATCACAACACCTATACAGGGCTTGGAATAAAGGAGTAGAGATAGTCCATCTGTATATGGCTACTTATTTTGTATGTTGCTCCAAATACCTGCATCTGTATGGCATTATACAGACGTAAGGATATAACATTCTCAAAGTTGATGATTCATTACTGGGTAAAATTTCACTGAATATCATTCTTGTATTTCTGTTATTTGATCGGGTTTTTTTGTTTTGGTTTGGTTTTTTTAGTTAGTAAATATGTTACACCAATTTTTTAAAAAAGGAGAGCATTCAAAATTCAAAATTAAACTTACTAGTTAATAATCCACCTGCTCTATGACAGCTCAGTAGTCAAGCAATCACAAATGAAGAAGTTTGTTTAAAAAATATAGAGGAGGGATATATCAACATTAAACTTTGTAATATATAAATTCATTCTACTTTTTGCTCTGTAGACTATAAAAATATATGGTGTGTAAACAGGTACAGATGTAAGCCAAAGATATAAGTTGCTAATTAAAAGTATGGCTGCTCCTTCCTCTGATGTCTAATGATCTCCACAACACAGAATATTAACCTGGCATTAAATTTAGATGGCAAGAATATGATTTAGCAAACATTCTTTTTCACAAAATATTTAAGAAATCATCAACTTTGATTCGTCATTGGATTAATGCAACAAACATG
Source organism: Megaceryle maxima (assembly GCA_024605025.1). NCBI lineage: Eukaryota > Metazoa > Chordata > Aves > Coraciiformes > Cerylidae > Megaceryle > Megaceryle maxima. The sequence goes on along the minus strand of JANHGN010012945.1, from coordinate 8,912 downwards.
ATGTAGTTTATACAGTTGTTACTTTAAAAGTTGCTATTTTAAAAAGTATTTTAACTTTTGTGACCAGAGCCTATAGTTGTCCATATTGATGCTTGCTGACAAATAATTTGTTTCTAAATACTTCTTTAATGCCTTCATAGAAACATATAATATACATACATGAATAGTGGGTTTGGTATACTAACAAATATACAATAATATAAGATCCTAAAAGTCTTCAATGACCTTTGGAGCACAGACAACAGACAGAGTCAAGTGTATTCCTTGTTCCAGCTAAGCACCTTTGTGTTGCAACCTCCGTGATGTTTTGCCTTGCTAGAAGGTATCCAGATTTTTTTTCTGGCAATTTAAACTCAGTAAGAAGTACTACTAAGTGCAACATCAGGAGAAGTAGGTGTAACTCAACAACATGGTTTATAAAGATACAATCACTTCTCTTCACCTCCTCTTCACTTCTCCATTCTGTAATCAAGGATTACAGTAAGTTCTTTCTGATATAACACTGTGCTTAGATGGTACACTAGTAGAGTATGGATTCTCTAAGGACTTAGGTCAATAGACTGCCTCACTTTATGGAAAGTAGTACACAGCTGTGAATCAGCTAAGGTATATGCTTCCTAACTGATAACCTTAAATGCAGTCCAAGCACAGAGAGAATGATGTTACCAGGGATGAGAAGAGGAAGGAAAAGAAGGTGAGAAATGGTATATGAACCGAATGCTAGCAGTAGGCTTTTGTCTGCTTGATGAACTGAATAATACTTTATTGTGAATTTGTAAAATAAAGCTTGACTGTTTAATTTCAGTAGTTGGAAGCTATCACAACTATGCTACTTTTGATTGTAAAAAGGAAAAAAATATGTAGCTTTTTCTTTGGTTGGTTGTTGGGTTTTTTTGGTTTGGTTTGGTTTGGTTTGGGGTTTTTTGTACAGCACTTTTCTGAGTTACTGTGTAGTATAAGAGTGGAATTGGTCAATGGTAGAAAACATTCTTTGTGGTAGAAGTAAATTCTATTAAAGGATAAATCACATATACTGATATATGTTAAGTAGTTATTAATCAGATGGTTAATAAGATATTTATTTTATGTTCTATAGGGTGTTGATGTCTGAGTTGGAATACTGTGTAGTACTAACCTGGAAGACTATACCTGTAGTTATGTCAAAGAGAGAAAGAGGATTTATTTAATGAGACCTACTTTTATATAAAAGCATAACTAATACTATTTAATCTTTGGTAGTCTAGCACTGCAGTCTTTCCTGTTATCTAAGGAGTGACATTAAAATAATTACAGAGTAATTATTATTGTCATTCTGTTTGTACTTCCTATACTAGCTCAAATGTAGTGTTCTAGGTCTCCTCTTTTAAAAGATCTTTAAGTACCAGGACAGCTCTAGAGAAAGAAAAAAAAATAAATCTTTGAATCTTGAGTCAGGGATTTCAGAATTCTTATTTTTGCTCATCTCTTATGATCAGTTTGTTCTAAAAAGCTTAGTCTTGTTGATCTTCCTACAAAACCAAGTAGGCTTTGTCCAATTGCTTTGAAAGATTTTAATAAATATAATAAATTGTAGGTTGCATCTTGCTTCATGGTTTAACTGTTTACTGTATGCTTTTAGAAATATCAGGAATAGTGCTTCATTTTGGGACCAGTTGAATGAGAAGTTCCTTTTGGATGCCCTACTGATACATATTAGTAAGAAAATAATCTGTGAAGTGACTAATATAGTAGTCCTTAGTAATTATGATTCTACAAGGAACAAAAAGAATCCCACAGGCAATAATATGGCTAGTGCAACAACAGGTATACACACAGACCTCAAAGCTCAGTAAATGCAATGTGATGACTCGTGTAGAAAGACTCTAGTGCATTTAAACTTATAGCTGAGAAAGTTCACTGACCTACTAGTTTACCTGAACCCTGGGACTCTGTGTTTTAAAAACAACATAAAGCCTGAAAGGCATTATTTTAATTTACAGTTGTTCAAGAAAACTGTCTTAAGTAACTTACAGTTACTAAGAATATGTCCATGGATAACTGTGAGGGTTCTTAAGCAGTTGTATCCTATAGACTGCTTTTTTTCTTTCTGTGATCACAGCATCACCCCTTCAGTTTCCTAGCTAGACTTCCAAAGATTTATTGACAACGTGATTGTCCTAAATACATACCTGGAATACTGTTCTGACTCGGGAATTTTAATTGACCTGTTTTAGCCATTTGAGAAATCTAAATAATGTGATTTCAGTCTTGCATGAAAACACCGTAGAAATGGAAATATACTCTCATCCATTTTTCTTTTTGGGATACACAAGATTATTGCTTGCAGATTAGCATATCTGAAATGCTACAGGTATTTCTTTTTTCTGCCAAGCCAATTTAGTTTCCAATAGAGTTCATATATTCCATAGGTTATAAAGGATCCAGGATTTATAGTTCTCATGCATATTGCATCATTTCTGGCAGAAGACTAGTCTTTATGACCCTAGTGCTTTTTTCAAGTTCTGTGTCTATGGTAGGAGTTTTCAGTGGGATTGTATCCTAGTATGTATTTTATTTCTTCATCCTATGCAACAATCCAGTAAACATTATTCCATATGCTGTATTGGTGAAAACTTGAGGTTTCCAAGTTTCAGTTCAGTTTCAGTCCGAGGTCTGGTTTCAAAGCTTACTGGCATATGTAGATTTGAAAGCCAAATCACACTGTATCTTCTTTTTGACCTATATCATATTTTCAATGCAATCATATAGTATAAAACATTGATAATATGTCGTCTTTGTGGGTTTTAAATACTTTTTTGGTGTTATTTGAATTTTTTCTACATCATTCACACACTACAGTGCTGCTGCTTAAAATGTTCTAGGTAACATTTCCCACTCTTCAGAGTGATTGAAGATTATGCCCTGGTGATATTTCTTCAGCTGTCTTTTGTCTTCATGTAATGCATAGCTGGTTTAGACAAATATAGGCAGAAAAAATCTGTATTTCTATGCAAGGGTAAATCTGGTAGAATACTGTTAAGTAATTAATTTCTGCAGTCTGAAAGGAAAAAGTAACTCATGAATACCACATTTACTTGAATGTGTACCTATTTTTATTTATTTTAATGCCAGTCCCATCACCATGGTAAAAATATGATGTTGGGGTTTTCTTAGTTGATCTCATCACCTAAAAGAAGTAATTATCTTAAAAGGTGATATATATGGTTCAGCATTATGAATTTTTTTTTTGTGTGTATATTAAGTGAGTTTTAGAGAAAGCATTTAAAGCAGAAGAAAGCAGAGTTTGGCTAAGGTAGAATTAAAGTCTAAACACTAGCACAGTAGAAAGTATAAAGGCAAGCATGGGTGAAGGCGTGCACAGAGGGACCTTTCAGCTAGCGAGTTTTTTGGGATTTCTGACAGCTGACATATAAAAGAAAGTGGGGTTTTTTTTGTTAATTTGTTTTCCTTTAGCATGTTCCAATAATTAAGATTTTGAAAACTTGACTTGCAAAAAAAAATGACAAAGCAAATAAATTTGGAGAGTTGAAGTTTATATATA
>JANHGN010012944.1:0-35102 GCA_024605025.1 Megaceryle maxima | reverse complement strand
GAACTCTACAATCTTCAGTTCATGCAGCGATAAAGAAAATGTTAGAAATGTTTAATTCAAAAAAGGAAAAGAATGCATAAATTATGAAGAAATTGAAATAAATATTTAGACAGCACCTGTTTTCAACTAACTGTATCATATTAATGAATTTGTTGGTGACTGTATGGAGTGATCTTACCTCTTGAGAAGACTGAAGGCTTGAGTAACACCCGCTCAGTAGAGCAAACAGCTACTGCTATCTATCTTTAATAACTATGAGGACAGGATTTGGTTTTTTGTGTGCATACTCGGTGTTTTGCTTGATTTTTACCAATTTCACATCTAATTGCTAGTTTTTAATGGGTTTTTGGTTTGGTTTTTTTTGTTTTTTTTCATTTGCAGGGCCCACTGGTTTTTGGCTGTCATCTGTTTTCCTGGTTTAGAAAAACCCAAATATGAACCAAACCCCCACTATCATGAAAATGCCTCAACACAGATGAAATCTTCCTCTTCAGATGGAGAGAGCAACACACCATCTCCTTTGCCAAATGAGTTAGATGCACAAAACTCGCCTTCCAAGTCCACAGCAAAGAAGACATTGACCAAAAAGTATAATGCAGCTTTAATTGACCCAAACACTGAAACAGAGGACAGTGAGTCTTCATGTTGTAGAAGAAGTCCTTGTAGGGGAAAAAGTGCTTTCAAAAAACTAAATCAAATAGACAGTGATGCGGAAGAACCTAACACTGTGGAATCAGCATGCCATAAACTAGACCATAGGACTCCGGATGAAAATGGTGTACAGGGTGAATTCACAACTGCTAGCCAATCTATGGGTAGGTAATTGTTAAGATATGCACATTTTAATGAAAAAATTGAAGATCTCACATCTGCTACTACTTTTGCAATTGTGTAAACTTCATACTTTGAAAGTTTAGTATGTGGTTGAAGTTTGAATGCCTGTAATATAATTTATAGCCATTGTGTATAAAATGTTGTCAGGGCTGTTAATGTAACTCGTGGCAAAGGGTTGGAGATAAAATACTGTCTTCCTAAACAAGATCAGTTTTTCAGTAGTGTGATCTCTTTTACATAAAATAATTTTGTAGATACCACTTTGTATCACTTAAGTTTGTAATTGTTAAGGAGATGCTATTAGTTGATTGTGGATCCTTGTAATGTATGTACTTGGGGGAACTGAATTAAGATGGTGTGAGCAACCTTAATTCTAGCATCTTCTAGCGTTTGAGGTTTTGCTTCAACAACAGTTAAGTTCTTTAATGTCCTGATAGAAGGTACAGAAAAAGAGTAAGAAAATAATTTTAAAAAGCAATAATAATTCTCTCACCTGACCTCTGTGTTACCTTTGGAGAGGCTTTTTCCATGCACCCCCTGCTGCAGAGGCTAATTTCAATGATCTGGAACAGCATTTGTACCAAAGGGAACAAAGGACCTGACGTACTTATAAAGGCAGATGAAGGAATCAGGAAAATTTTGTTTTCTCTGCTCACTTGAAGGTTTGGGTCACATATGGTTATTCAGAAACTTTGACTTTAGTCACCAATACTATTCCTGTAGACTTAATTTGCACAGTAAGTATTGCCTAGCTTACAGCACAAGATCTGAAAAAGTTGTCAATCATCTCGTCTAATCTGTATACCTCAGGACTTTGCAGCTTTAATTTGTGGGTATGAATACTCTCCTAGTTTCTAATCCAAATGTATTAATTTGTGATAACATTGCAATAATGTCACTTCTCCTAGAAGGTCTTGGTAGGGGGTGGGGGGACCATGTAGATCTACTCTTGTTTAAATTGATTTTTCATCTTATGTGTAACTGTTACCATTTATGATATTGCTGCTGTATGATAAGGTCCCATGTGTCTCGGATGCTGCAGTCGTTACTTGTCTGTAATTAGGTGGAGCATACTTTGACATATTTTTGCTAGGATTACTTTTTTTTTTAATGGCTACAGTGTATTGGTGGCTTATGGTCATTCTGTTGGTGACTGATATACTTAAATTCTCTCACTTGGCTCTTGTAGGTGATGCACCCTTTCATTAATGCAGACATTCTTATGGGTCACAGTCCTGGTTTAAGGGTGAGATTCAATTTGAGGTTGACACTAAGAATTTGTTTAGGCAGCTAAATTTAGATATGCAGTGTATGTGAACTTTGGTTTCAACCAGATGGAAGATAAGGATGTAGGCCTTGGGTTTTCTGCCCAGCTTTTAGCTGTTGCTCCAGAAGGGTGTGGGTTTTGACTCTTGAACTTTGCCAAATCTATGTATGTCCTGGATATCATAGGATATCTCAAGAGACAGCAAGTGCCTCTTTGATAGCGTAGACAATGAAACCAGTGAAACCTCTTCTCACCCTAAAGCAGGCATGGAATAGCTGTTCAGTTGGGTAGCTCTCTGCTCTGATTCTGATGTCTGCTTAAAATTCTGAGACCCTAGATGCCTGCTGTGCATGGAAACCTCAACTTCAATGTCTTGATCTCAAACTGAATCCTGATGTTGGACTTGTACCTAATAACTTTGAAGACATTATCCAAAATACATATTTATTTTTTTATTACTTAACTAATCCCTTTTTATTGCCTAATCCTTTTATGAGATAGGATTCTTCTTCATACCTTTGTTTTTTTTTCTGTCAGCAAAAAGTTGCATTAGTATATGGCCTACTTCTTGTGCTAAGGTCTTTTCAAAGATACTGAGTAAGACTACTTCCCAAGTAGTCCCTGTGGAACTCCACTGGTAACCTCTTTCCAAAATATTACTGCAAATTCTGTTGAAGTGCTCTCAAATGCAGGTCTTTTTTTTTTTTTTTTTTTTTCTCCCCCCCCCCTCCATTAGCTAGTTCGTTGCCTTATTTACTGTTCTTACAGAAATTCTGATTTTCTTTAATAAGTAATGCATCCTTCAGTGACACCACAGCCAACGTTTCTGGTTTTGTGATTGTTTCAATACATTGTATAGCCTTTTTCTAGAAGTTTGCTTATGAAGGTTTCAGGCTTTGCTGGCATGAGTTATTCATTTACAACACCGATTGCTATTTTTCCCATCAAAATCTGTTCTGAATTCTGGCATGGTAACATAGTAAGACTAGTGAGCCTGTAGCTGTCTGTATCTGCTTCTTTCACAGGTATAGTTATAACATACATTATTCTTTATTTCTTCTGATGCTGTTTCCCAAGTGACTAAATAGATGGCGGTAGTAGGGAATGAATTTACAGATACTCTTTTTAGCAAACAGTGAGGTTTCACAAACACTTCTAAGCTGCTGCTCCCAGCAGAGCTGATCCTCTACTCTGCCCTCCCTAGCAGCCTGTTCCCAAGCTGCCTTTTCCCTTTTACCAGCACAAGTCTTCATAAAACTGCACAGCAGATCTGATCAAGCAATTGATTTAAGTTAACAAATAAGCTTGTGACTGACTTTCTCAGTCTGGTTCACTGTGTGTGGATGTATTTGGTGTCATGGGAGGAATAGCTAGGAATGGGAATAAGCAGTTATATTAGCAAGCAAATGAGACTGCCCCTTTTGGTAGCTGTACCAATTTACACTGTTGTAAAGGCTTCATGGAACTATGGACTAATTTCATGGTGGGTTTTAGTCTAGGTCTCTAGAATTTTCTTCAACATTTCAGAGACTAAGGAACAGTTTCTGCTGTTACTTAGAAGAAGCTTTCTCTTTTGTTCATATGTGTGAATAAAGTACAATGGCAGCTGTATCACGGTTACTGTGAGCAGTCTGAGGTGTCTAAACTGACTTTGGTCTTCAAAGATAACAAAGTACTTGATGTTTAAATATGCTACTATCTGTGATTAATACAGATGGATTGCACAAAATCAGGCTAAACTATAGTGAAGACTCGGCTGATGGCAGTAAACTAAATGAAGATGAGCTTATAGACTTTTCTGAAGACCAAGATAACCAGGTAAAGAATTTAGCAGTTTTATTTGGGAAGTACAAACTGTTGTGGTTTATTTTTAATGGGCAGCTTAAAAGCTGCATACACATTGTAAATGTGCTATGTCTAAAGCTCTTTATCTTGATGAGTGTCAAATCTAAAGCACTGAATACCTACAAAATTTTGCAGATTAGCTGACAGGAGAGGATTGTACATTTGTTCATTAAACTGTATAACAGGAAACTGCTGTATCAATCCTGCATTTAATGCTGTGAGTCTGTTGCATAGTGACAATATTACACAATGATTTTAGTGGAAACTGTGAAAGTCAATGCATTTCTGTCTCTCTCTCTCCCACCCCCATGTTTATCTACCAGACCCCAAAACAGGTAACTCTTCTTTCAGCTGCATTTCCTGGATATCAACAGATATATTTATAAGTAGGTGCTACTGTGCTGTTTTGTTTCATTGATGCTTCTCCTAATCAAATTTAAACATTAACATGGGTTTATTATCAAGTAGTTCAGATTGGAAGATGTTTAGATTTTAGAACTGTGGAAAGACTGATGATTAAAATGCCTTTACTGACTCACTACTGGGTATTAGGGCATTATTCCATAGCTCTGTTGCTTCTACACTGTAAGTTCAATGTGAGCAAGCCAGGAGTTAGACATTTACTCTTCCTAATTGGCCTTCCTGTTCATGTTTCAGGTGTATGACTCCAAGTTGTCCAAAATAAAAAATCGGAGGCTATCAAATATACAGCCTAGGAATTACCTATTTTTCACCTTTGAGTCCAGAACAAACAATTACTTTCCAAAGTCTGCAGCTATTTGTAATGACTTCCAAATAGTATGTATATGTGTGCACACATATAAAAGCTCCAGCTTATGTTGAAACCTGACTGTGATTTTCATACAGACTCAACCCACCTCTCCTGTCATGCCACTTACCCAAACATTCAGTGATTCTTACCTGATGGAAGTGCCTTTCTGTCAATTCTGTAGCAGTTGGAGTTCCTTGAAGATAGAAAATGAATAGTAGAGTGTTTCTGATCTGAAGTACATCGTGAAGGCAGGGAGGGGAGCACATGGCCAGCTGTGTTCCTTGAGAGGAGGAAAAGATGCCGAGTTCCCTCGTTGCGGTGTAGCTTAGAACTTAATTTAGACTGAAGCCATCACTAATAACCTTGCAGAATGCACAAAAGCAAGTATAGAAATGTTGGACCACAAGAGGTTGAGTGTACCTTCACATCTGCCCAAAGTGTGGCTGAGGCTGCAACAAAAACAAATGTATTAGGATCTAGGCAGTAGTTGATAATATCCTCATAGCATAGCTTGAGGATTTCAGTCATAGGATCCTGTGTGTTAGTGAAGTGTACATAAATCTCACAAAAAATTTCACAAATCATGCTGCTAATGGGGGTTCTCATTTTTGGAAAGCATTTCCTTCCTTATAATGCAATGATCTGTGGTAGTAATAGTGAACTCTGTAGAAGGGTAAGAAACCATGGAATACTGGGTTACTTTTAGATTCAAGAACTTAGTGGGTTTGTTCATAAAACTTCCATATCATTCATAGAAATCAATATTGAAATCAAAAGGTCAAAAGATATTCCCAGGTTTGTGGCATGACTGTTGTGGCAACCCAAGATACATAGATACATAATACCATTACAGTTTAATTTCCCTCATCCTAGGAGCCAAGTTGGTGCCTTCTGGAGCAAAGATCAAATTTTACTTTGGAGTTCAGTGCAGATTTCGTCTAATTTAACCTAGAAGATAACATACGTGAAGCTGCCAAGCAATTTTCTAGTAATCATAGCAAGGGAAAGTATTGATAATATCAATTATAGCAAAAAAAAATGGAGATGCACACTTTAAGCCAGCAATGCTTTGAAAATATCAGTTGCAGCTTTTTGTATTTTCCATGGTTGTTAAATAAATAGCAGTGTTGACTTCTTGTCATTCCAGCATGGATTTGAGAAAACATGTGACTAAAAGTTGATAATGCAAACTTTGCAAACAATGAAGAATTTCAGATTAAAATGTCCTCTTCTTTATTAAACTTATGTTATTGGTCTTGGATAAAAAATGGCAAGTACAGCAATAATTTCTTTTGTATCTCTTTGAAAAACAAACGCCTGTAAACATCTTGCTTCTGTAGGAAGACAGTAGTGACGATGGTGGCCTTGTCGATGATAACTGTAATTCAGAAATGGGACAATGGCACCTGAAGCCTACTATCTGCAAACAGTAAGTATTAAAACCGTAAAAATTAAAATAAAAGTTTATGAAATTTAAAAGACAGAAATTAGGGGAAATGGTCATACATCAGTCTTCAAGCACTTTAGTCGGCGTGTTATTAGTCTTTGTGAGAGAATTAATATTTTGTAGTATCATTACCTTCAATGAGTAGAAAATTTAATGACTGAAACTAGGAGTGAAATAATAGCTTTTTGGTTTTCTGTTAAGCTTGTGTGCTGCTTCAGGCAATTGAAGATTGTTTATTCAAATAAGGCTGTTCTTTGAGGTTTTGCACTTAAATTCCTACTAAAAGAAGCTGCAAAAGCATGTTTAAATGTATCATATATTTTTTAAAAAATTGTTAAATAATGAAATTAATACTAAAGAAAACATTTGTCACCACTCAGATTACTAGACGCAAATGGGAATAATTTTAACTGCCTCTATTTCTTATTTAGATATGTTCTAGCTTTTTCTCTTTGTCTTTCTCTTCTTAGCATTATGCTTTTTATATATATATAAAAATGTTCCACAGTACTAAATTCAGTTACATTATTTGGTTTCCTTTTTCACCCTTTTGGATTTTAAAACTCTTTAAGTTTTCATGTTTGAAACCTAGAAATTGTTTGTTAATAATTGACTGCAGTTGCTTGCGTTTTGGTGTGAAAGAAATGCATTTCTAGAAATATTTTTCCTAGTATTGCTATCTTCACAGTTTTCTCTGTCTTTTTTCCATAATTTATTTCTCCTTTTTTTTTTTATTTCCTTCTTTGGGAATGTAATGGTTACTAGGAAGGCTTTCACAATACATTCTTATGGTACAGGAGAAAGTGATACACGTTCCATATCATGTATAAATGTATGAATTGTTCTTAATACACTTTCATGAAGGGGTAAAAATCTGTATTGTGTATTTTAAGCGTATATATGAGCTTCTGATTATAGCTTGGCTAAATTTGTCCCATTCTGATGATGGATTATCTGTAAATAGTACTTCCCAACAGACATTATTTTAATCCAAACATGAAATTTTTTAAGATCTTTGACACTTAAGTATCACAATTCATTACAGGCCCTTAATTACTTTTCTATCAGCATAGTTTAAAATTACTTCTATATATGAATGAGAAAAAGACCTTGAAAAAGCTTTCACTTCTTTCCCTCCCCCCAAGTACTAGACTGTGCATTTTTAAAGAGCATTGCCTATGTAAAGAATAACTTTTATCAGAAACTAAAACAAGTAGAAGTTGGAAGTACATTATTCACATCATTATATGCTTAGGCCTAAAAAATTGCATAAATCTAAAATAATTTATAAATGCATGCAGATATTTTGTCTGAATTTACAAGTTTGCAGTTTCTACAAAGGACTCTGAATGTGTGTGTGGTCTTGTAAAAAAAAAAAAAAAAAAAAAAAAAAAAAAAAAGGAAAGACAGCCTTGTGAAAAGTAATTTGCATCCTATTTATCCCTCAAAATATATCTTACAGTCTGTGAGTTAGCTTTGATGTATGAATCCATCAAAGGATCTATACATCAGGCGGCTGATGTGATTGTTACATTTATAACTACTGCAAAGGTGGTATCCTCTAGATCGAGTGATAGGTTGTAAACATTTGGAGTGCTCAAGGGAGTATTCAAGCTGACTTGGTTCTCTAGAAAATGTTTATGGATTCATTATTTTTCTGAATTCTAACGAATAGAGTACGTGTGTGTTTTGTAACCATCAGGTAGACGACAGATTCATTGGTCGAGACCACTTCTTGAACATGCTTATTTAGCGTTGTCTTAAGCACTGTGGACTGTCCCCTATGTTCTCCAGCTGCTACTCCAGAAGGATGTTTATAGATTCTGGGCCTTGCTTTCTAGTTTCTTGCCAGTGTCCCTAATACCTGTTAGGTGTTTAGGTTAGGAACTAAAAGAGCACTAGACAGCAAAGGGGGTTTTAGGCAACTAGATTTTGCCTGTAACAAAACTGTATTTTCTAAGTCTATTCCAAGGTTCTCTGTACTTTATGAATGGTTAAATCTAAGGATAACTGCATTTAGCTTTCCCTAGTTAGGAGATCACAATAGTGCTGGCAAAACTTCATAGTACTGGTCTAGTTTTGTTCAAATTATGTCATAGCTAACTAGCTGTGGAACACTGTGGTTTTCTGAACTGCTGTAAAATACTGTATACTTAACTTGTGTTCTCTCTTAGGCCCTGCATTTTGCTTATGGACTCCCTAAGAGGCCCTTCCCGTTCAAATGTTGTGAAAACACTGAGAGAGTAAGTTTCCTCTCCCTCTTTTTTGGTTGATTGTCAGGGTGGTTTTTTGGTTTGGTTTTTTTTTTTGGTTTGGTTTGGGTTTTTTGTTTGGTTTGGGTTTTCTTGTGTGGTTTGTTTGTTTGTTTGTTTGTTTGTTTGTTTGTTTGTTTGTTTTTTCCTCTCCAAAATTCTACAAGAGAACAAAAGTTTGAATTTGCATGGTCTTTTATCATAGATATTTAGAAGTGGAATGGGAAGTCAGGAAAGGCAACAAAAGAAGCTTTTCCAAAGAAGTCATGAAAGGTTCAAACCCAAAAGTGCCACAACAGAACAACTTCAGCGATTGTGGAGTGTATATACTGCAGTATGTGGAGAGCTTTTTTGAGGTATGTATACATGATTGTGTACCTATTTTTCTGGGTCTCTTGCAGCAATCAAATAAGACCTGTTAACATTATTACAATAGTAAAGGGCTCTTTGGTGTAGCTCTTACACCTGTTTATTCAATTATGCGTTATAAACTAATTTACACATATTAATGTAGTTATACAGTTATATATAATATTAAGACAGTATTATACATATTAATTCTTTTTGAAACTTAAACTAGCTATCATTATTAGTTGCACGTGTGTATCAGAAATTGGAAGCCATGGAATTTTCTGAGAGAATGTTAAGAAAACAGTCTTCCTTGGTGACCTTACTGTTCAAACTATTCTGTGAGAAACAAGAGTTCAATAAGAATTCAAAATCTAAACTAAGGATGTGGCACAAAAAGCTAGTTGTTTTTTCCATAAGAAATGTGACTGAATAAATTAATACATATGATATGGGTAGTTTTTTTAGCTGGCATTAAAACATGTAAATAAAATTGTTACAACTAAATGCCAAATCTTGGATTCCATTGAAGAAACTGGTTAAAATCTTGCTTACTATTTTTAACTGTCTTGGTCTTAAAGTTACAGATCCTTTCACAAGTAGAGGCATTAGTATGTTCAGGTCTGGACTGGGAGGAGGAATGATGATGAAGTGGGATATTGCCTGCATGGGACACTATGTCTGTTTACAGTCTGTAGGACTGCAGAGCACTGTTCTTAAACTCTCCTGTAACTAACAATTCCTGAGAAACTCTTTCACGGTGAGGGTGACAGCACTGGAACAGGCTCCCCAGGGAGGTTGTGCAGTCTCCTTCTCTGGAGACATTCAAAACCCACCTGGATGTGTTCCTGTGTGACCTAATCTAGGTGATCCTACTCTGGCAGGGAGGTTGGACTAGATGATCTTTTGAGGTCCCTTTTAACCCATACCATTCTGTGATTCAGTGAAAGCTGGTGGTTGGCATTTGTTTTGTTTTTTTGGTTTTTGGTTTTTTTTCCTGTTCCTCCACCCTCTCCTTGATCGTACTTCTATGAGAGCAGTAAGGCTTTAGCAGAGTTCATTCATGCAAATCAAAGCCAAAAGCTTTTACTTTATCAATGAGTCCTTGAGAGCTTAGCATCATCCTTGAGTGCCTCCAGTTTTGAACGTGGGTGACGTGAGGAGCAACCAAGATTTAATAATTTAAGCCTCTTTCTTCTTGCAAACTGCTTGCTGAACCACATCAGGCCGATTCCCTTGTCCTGCCTGGTCTCGCAGTATGCAACAGCTTTATCGGCCGAGGAATGGGGATGGCAAGTGGATGTGTCAGGTAGCAGCACATCAGAGTATTCTCTGACGTAACACCAGTGGGAAAGGAGAACCTGTACTGGCCGTGTGATACTTGACTGTCTTACAGCTAAGGGAACTAACCATTTCAGGTGCTAATGTGTTTGAAAAATTGCACAAAGCCTTATTGTTTTCAGCAGCTGTACAAACTGAATGGGGAGTATGTGGGGAGGGGTGCGTAATATGATGCTTGCAGACTATTCAGGCACATCTTTTTTAAAAATAGGGGTTAAAATCGTGTATTTTTTAAAACCAAGACTTATTTGACAGGTCCGTAGTAAAGAGCATACGTGTCAGCTTCCGCAGCAAGCGCTTTGCCAGCGCTCCCTCCACACCGCGCCTGTTCCGCTTTGCCCTTCGGCCCACGAGGGGCCGCTCTCTGACCCGTTCCCCCCGCGGGCGAGTTGGGGGGAAGGCTGGCGGGCCGGAATGCTCGGCCGCGGCCGTCGCCGCTACTGCTGTCCGCCAGGGGCCGCCCCGGGGTCGCCTGCGGCGCCGCCGTGCGCGGCGGGCGGCGGCCTTCGGAGGGACCTGCGGGAGGGGCCGGGCTGTGCGCTGGGGGGTGGGTGGCGTCACTTCGCGACTGAAGAACTGTTAGCGTGAGAGGGAAGCTCCGAGGCAGCAGAATCCGTGCGCAGCTGCCTTCTAACCCACGTCGCTGGTTTTCTATTGCAATCCGAATAACTACAAAAGCCCTGAAGAATGTACTCAGATCAGTTTTTGAACTCTCTTTCTCTCTCTCTCGTTGGTAATCACACTAAGGAATTTTTGTTAATGGTCATATTGGCCTGTTTTCTAATTGAAACAGTGGAAAACCTGTTCAGTTTTTGTCCATGGTTCTCAGCATCTTGAGTGCCATTCTTTGGAAGTCTGCTTACTGGTGGTTTTCAGTAGCTTCATTGGCAAAGTCAGTTTAACGTAGGGATTGTTATTGCCGTGTTATTTATTTGGTGTTCTGTCTGGATTTGGAGTAATGTTCCTAGTGTAACTTTAGACATTGACATGTTCCTGTGCAGAACAGGACTGTGGTTTTGTTCCTAAGTAGCCTTGCTAGTGTTAGCTCAGTGGATGAATGTAATTTACTCTTAAATAGCCCTGTTAATGTTGAAAACCAGAATACGCAAAGGGAATAATTTGAGAAAACAAGTGTTCCACAAACTGTTGTTTGGTTAGAGTGAAATTGTACAGTGTCACAGAAGCGGTGTAGGTAATGTCTTGTACTCTTAGTTCTTTGGATGAACGACCTCTAGCAAGAAAACAGTGTAAACATAAAAGGGCTGGTGGTAGCCAGGGGCTTCTTTATGGCCCCTGCTTTTTAGAGTGAAATGGTCAGTTGTTTATGGACTTACAGGTATTTATAAGACCAGGAGTATTTGGCAACAGATTACCAATCATGCTAGTCACCCTTTTTAAAAAATAATAATAAAAAAAAGAACCATTTTACACGTTTATGCAGTCAAAACAGTTTGTCTAAAAGACGTAGCACACTGAGTAGATTAGTTGGGCACACTTATAACCAGAACTCTGATTTGGATGGGTGTTACTCTGTAACATACTGAAGCTTCATTGATTTTTATCTTAATTAATCCACAAAAAATGTAGGAAATGTTTCATGATGATGGAATGGGATGAGAATGAATGTACTTTTTCTCATTACAGTTCTCTCCAGTCTTTTAGGTAATAACACTTTACTGTAATATCCAAATGACATTTCTTTTCAGAATCCCATATTGAGTTTTGAGCTACCAATGAACTTAACAGACTGGTTTCCACGCCCAAGAATGAAAACCAAAAGAGAAGAAATACGAAAAATAATCCTGAAGCTGCAGGAACAGCAGAACAAGGAAAAGAAGGGACAAAAGGACCCAAGTTCAATGGAAAGATCTTTGCAGGAGAAAACAGAACAACTTCTCAACAACAGCTCAGACTGAATGTTGTATCTGTTGCATGTTAGCTCCACAATCAAAACTGAAACCTACATTCTTGTCTGCCCAAACTAAAGATTTGGCATAATCTCTGCTCAAAGTTACTTGGGAATGTTTAATGCCTGTATAAATGTGTGTCATAAAATGATTTAATTCCCACAAAGATATGTATTAAGTAAGCAAGTCTGTACATATGTTAATGAGGCCAACTTTTTCAGCATTTGTAATTACTTTTTTTCCACTTGTTAGGGAGCTTTTGTTATGTATTTCTGTTAATAGAACTTAAAATAGCAACTTCTAAACATAAAGCAAATAAAGAAAATATTTATAGGATGAAATGGTTAACTTTTTCTTTTTTAGTAAAGTTGTAATGTTACAGGCTTAAGTAACACATAGGGAATGATTTGGTAGTGAGATAATTAATTCATATTTTGACCCTGTTTAGTTGCCCTTTACAAGATTGTTCTGCTTGCGCTACAAACAATACTATGGGTAAGTGTCTCAATGTACCATGGCCTCAGAGGGGGTGATATCCATCCTCCTAGTATCTAAGTATAGGCAGTGTAGTAGTTAATAGGACTGCTTCAGATTTGGGGTTTTAAAAGATAGGCATTGCAATTAAAATTCCACCCTTGCTTTTGTGGGATGGGCTAGAGAAAGGGGGAGAATGCTCTTTGACCAGGGATGACTATTCAAACAGTATTACAGAAGTGGTTTCAATGAAGTGATCTTGAGTGATACTATTAAATCATATTTTGTGGATCCCAATTGTTGTACAGGTGTATTTTGAGACTTTCTTCATTATAAAATTGTATTTTGGTAAGTGTACTTGAAATAGCAGATTGCCCACATTACATTTTCTATGTTACAATTCTGAATGTTACATTCATATGTGCTTTATCTAAGTAATGAACATTTAAAAAGAAAAAAAGTGTATGATTACTATTTTTTGTAATATCCACACAAAAAACCAAAATACTAGTGTTCATTGCTTGCTTGTTTGTTCTTGGCTTTAGGTAGCATCAGACAAATGTTGGGATTTGTTTGGATATTTCCAGTGTATTTTGATTTTACAACAATCTAAAATGCCATCATTGCTTTAACTGCAAACATAGCCTTTTATCCTTGTTCTAGAAGGACTTTGGCAGTCAGATGAGGGAAGTAAGAGATGGTTTGTGCAAGGATATATATATCTCCAGTCTTCTACTAATATAGGTATCTTGGAAGTGAACCAGAAGCTGTCTCATCCTAGGAAGGAATCTGTCAAGGAAAGAGGGGGACCTTCTATCCTTCCTTGCAGTGGTATTTTCTCTCCTGATTTTTTTACTGGGAATGTCACTTGTTATTCCCTTCTCCCGAAGAGAAGCAGCAGAGAATTTGTTAGCTGAACTCTGCATCCCCTGGGATCGATTTTTATATACAAGAAGTCTAACCCAGCAGTACAGGTTCTTCATGAGGTTTTCATTCTCACTAAACCCTGAAAACACAGCTGCTAATGACGTTTCTGACAGGGCGGTGCTGCACGGGTAACTGTCTCTGAAACCCTCTGTTTGCAAGGGGTTCACTCACCAAGACAGAGTGATTGCACGTAGAGCAATACAACCACGGGCTGCTAATCTTTTGCACAGATAACCCGTGAGATTTAGGGGAGTTGTTCATTCCCTCATCTCTTTCTTCCTGCATAGATGCTGGGGCCCATGGCGAATATGTATGTACCACATATAAAATGTTAGGTTACAGATGACTCCTGCACAGGTTTCTTGTTGAAAGTATGCAGGGGCAATCTTCTGGACTACAAATTAAATATGTAATATGCACACCTCTGAGTTATTTCCTCCATCAAATTTATCCAGTATTCTTATTGGGGAAAATCTGTGATAAAATAGTTTCAGATTGCTTCCCTGCAGGGTTTTGTATATCTGGCTTTAGTGCTACTGACGTACTGGAATAGTAGCTCAAACAAATGCAAGTAAATCTGCGATGGCTTATAGAAAAGGAAGGAAAAGAACTTCTTAGAAATACAGAGAAAATTGCAAATAGAATGTATTCCTTCCCAGTCTATTCTTTCCCAATGGTATATTCTAACTTTATGGAATATATCAAAATTTGATTATTATAATAATTGGTTTTCTTTTCTTTTTTCCTAACATTTGTGATGCACATTCATAATTTGATGCTATAGAACTGTTTGGTTCTCTTGCTAGGAATGGCCTGGTGCTTCCTCTTTTTCCTTACTCTTTCCTGTCCTCCTCCCTCCCCTTTTTCAAAGCTGTGAAGAAAGTGTTTGGTTTATTATCATTTAATGTTAAAGGTCTCAAGATCTTCAGTCATATACAGCAAGCTAATATACATGTTAAATATAGGAAACTTATTTTTTTAATAAAATGTGATGTTAATAGAAAAAAACCCCACAGAATTAAGAATGAGTTATTTAAAACTTTACTGACTTGGTTTAAAAAGCTCACTACTATGTGTGCTTGTCAGGTATTTGTTCTTAACATAACGGTCAGCTACATACACTATCGTGTTTTGCAAGGAGTTTTACAGTGAGTTTTCTAAATTAGATTTATTCAGTGGAAGTTTAGTGGGTTGGGGACTACGTATGTTTATTTAATAATCATATGACAACACATACACTCTGAGGAAAGTATACATTGTATATTTCTGTATAAGATTTAAGATTACAGATGCTTTAAGAGTAGCATGACTGCATTCTGCAGTGTAAGGTATCAGTTGCCTACCTAATTAAATGTATCTGTTTGTATTGGTTTTCACATGGGGTAGAATAACAGGAATTCTTATGAAAGTTTTGGATTACTTAGCATAAAAAATGCATGTACTTGTGGTGCACATTTGCAGGATAGCTGCAAAAGCAGAAGAGACATCTAAGCAGTCCCTTGTGACTTTCCTATTTTCCTTGCTTAAGAAACTGAGCACACTCTTTAAGGACCAGAGACTTCAAACAGAAGAACTGTTGCTGATTTTTGGGGTTGCACCACATTCTCATTTTGCAAGAGTCAAACTTCCAAAATACTCAGTAAAAAGCGAGCTGAAAAAAAAAAAAAGCAAACTACACCATGATGAGAAAACTGTGCTGTTGACTTTGAAGTTGTTAATTTTTAAATTTTTTTTTATCTATATTGCAAAGTAGAACAAGAAGCTTTTTCACGTATGATTTTTTTTTTATAAATTCCTGTTAATGTAGCTCCTTGGAGTGAACTACTAGACTTTTCTGATGAACAAACTGCAGCAGTCCCCTTAGTTTACCAATCCACTCTTAATTTTTTTACTCAGGTTTTTAAGTAGAATGTATTTTCAGTCAATGGTTAAAGCTTTACATTGCCCTTCATTCATAACATAATACTTCTGTTTTAGAATCTGAACATTAACAGCAGCTATAAAAGTCCTTGTTCTTAGGAGCCCTGACTCTTAGGACGACAATGATGAGAGGTACCAGAGTCTGCATAAAAGATTTTATTTCATTTTGTTATGACAGTTTTTATAACAGTCTTTCTTAAATTCTGAGTAGTTCCCCTGAGGAGCCTCTGTGCAGCGCAGCGACTTGGGTTTGAAAAAGTAATTCATCTCCCCCAAGTCTTTTCCTGTGTACTTCTGGAAATCAAAGGAAAGCTGGTATTACAAACTACAGCTTTGAAACTGTAAGAGCGAGGTAGCAGCCGTTTTACTTATCTTACAGCACTGTATTTTTAAACCAAATCCTTTCTGCTTAAGTTAATCACGTCTGCTCAAAGATATGATGAAAGAGGTCTGGTTTGTAGGCTCCAGCCTGGTTAAGTGAGGATGTCATCTGGAAAGTGACTGTTCTCTCTGTTGTGGTCTGCTGTAGTTTTCTGATAGGCTCAATTTTGGTTGCTTTTAACAAATTTGCATGTGGGCACATGCAGACCTGTGGTTACAAAAGGAAACTTGGTAATGTACACCATACCTTAGGGATTTGTTACTCAGTTGTGCAAGTAATTGCTAATTGCAACCTAGATTCAAACAGCCAGGCTGTTTTGTTGCTATGTGGTCTTTTTTGTTGTCCTCTGTTTGTTTGTTTGTTGGGGAATTTTGTTTGTTTGGGTTTGGTTGGTTGTGTATGTTTGTGTTTTGTTTGGTGGTGTTTTTCTGTTTTTGTGGGTGGGGGGTTTTTTTGTTTGTTTGTTTTTGTTTGCTTGTTTTTCTCCTGTGAGGCTTATGGTTGATGTTCTTGGGGGAGAGTAAACAACACTGGTTTTGATGTGTGAGGCTTAAAAAGATATATGAGCTACATTCATATGTGAATATATATGAACAGAAGGTTACATGGATTAAAAAGTATCCAAATTCCAGTAAACAAGAGACTTGCCTTGTTTGCCTTTTTTTTTGTGTTGTGTTTTTTTGTGTGTGTGTGTGTGTTTTGTTTTGGTGGTTTTGGTTGGTTTGGGGTTTTTTGTTTGTTTTGGTTTGTTTATTTGTTTGTTTTAATTATCTTCCTCCTTATTTTGTGATCGGATTCTCTCTCGCTTTCTTTGGGATATCACTTTACTCACAACAGTGATCAGTGTGTAACGGTAAGTAATTCAGTAGAGGGAGGAAAGACTACTATTACTATTTTTTAAATAAAAAAATTTGTATATGAGAAAAACACCAACAAAAAAGCAGGTTGTACTTTATAAGTAGATGGTTTATTTTAATGGAATAGTCAAATCCATGCAGTGTATACGTCCATTTACGCAATATCGTAGATTTAGATCATATTTACAGATTCCATGTTCAGGCCCAGATACACTTTTACTGTAAGCCGACTGAATACCTTTCAGGTTAATGAGAGCCACGCTAATTTGTTTCAGCCAAGTGTTTGTTCCCTTGTAAACTGGGAGGAGTCCACTTAAGGGAGAAGTAGCCTGCTCCAGCCAGCCTAAGCTGCTCGTGTTCAGTCTGCTTCATCTTTGGTATTTAATCCAGAAATTAAAATGTTAGATTTCCACAGTGTTTTCACTTAGTGAATTTTATCAACTGTTTACACAAAACTGTATCTGTTTAGTCATATTTCTAAGTTGAGGAACTTATTTTGGGCATAAATTGATGTCAACTAATCATATATATATACCCACACATTATATATAACTAAATATACTGATGCCAACTCACAGCAATAGTTTGCAAACTTACACAAACCTCTGTCCTTCAAATATAACAGTTTTTAAATCAAGCTTGGTGACAGTGCCTGTTTACATCAGGTTTGTCCTTAACTCAAATTTTGGAAAACTTAACATTGTGTTTCCCTTATCGTTACATGTAAGGAGGAGGGTGGTAGTAGCCTGAATAGGGACATTATTGGACCAAACCCAAGACATTAATTGTAGGAACTCTCAGGAAATAACTTCGTTGGGAATAGAAAGCTCTAGGATGAATGCACTGTTTATGCAGCAGGCTGAAAGCAGAGTAATTGTTTTAGCTTTAGAGACCTTCATATTCTACAGCTACAGATCTGGAAATGTATTTCATACTGTACATCATTAATATGCCGGATAGAGCGTCAGTTCCCTAAGACAAGAGAATCAGACAGGCTAACCCCAAAAGAGCACTGTTAAAAAAATGACGTTTCTCACAGAAAATAACACTAAATAGGACATAAGTTGCACTGGAATGCAAACAAATGGAACATGTTTCTTACTTAAATGTTCCATGGTTCTGAAACCTAAGTTGCTTTGTAAACAATATTGTAATATCTGTTGGTGCTACAAAAGGGCAGTAAAGGGCCGTGAGAAATTGCACAGCTTCCTCCCATCCTAGAAGACCACTGAAATTTCTGGACTTCAAACAAAATTTGCACTGACTCCTGTCATTTCAAGTAACTGTTTAGATTCCAGAATCAAGACAACATTTTTAACAAATGTCTGTATTAATGTGTTGAATGTGTTTGTATGGACACCTTATCATAGCATATTTAATTAGAAAGTGATACAGCTTGCTTCCCCCACCACCCCCTCCTGGGAAATCAGGCTTGCTTTTTTTTTTTCCCCCAAAGGCAGTGTTCCATGAATGAATTTATTAGTTGTTGGTTTTGTTGTGTGGTTTTTTGTTCGGTGGTTTGTTTTTTTTTTTTTACTCTACACCTTACTGTATGGTCATTTCTGTGAGCTTTTCATTCTGTTCTATTATTCTCAGTCTTTCATATATAGTTAATTAATTTTTATGCACTACAGTCAGCCTGATTTTAGTATCTAACCTGCATCTCTGCGTCTCTCTTAGTGTAAAGCAAGTAGGTTCATTCTCAAAGGAGGTTCCCCGTTCCATAAGAACATTGTCCAATTCAAATGCTTTTCTTTAGATACTATATTTGGTCTGGTTGGGGTGAATTTAACTTCACTCTCTATCTTTTCCACAGTCAGAGTTGCTTGATGTCATTATCTCCATTTTGCAAATTGAGTGCCGAAGTTCAAGGGAAGAGGTTAAATGCTTTTAACTAAGTGAAGCTACTGAAATCCACGCTCTAGCTACTCTCACTTGTGAGCATTGAAAAGTAAGGTTAAAAAGATGCTTGCTGTTTACTTAACTACTTGGAGAGAAACCAGTTTTGTGGTTAGGAGGGCTGTTTACCTAGACTGAAATTTTATTGACCTGGGATCATCAGAAGCCAGTGTTGAAGTTGGTGTTTAATTCTGGTTTCCAATTTTTGCTCCGGTTTGTACACAAGTATGTATTTTCTACAGTACTTGTATAGAGCTGTCATTTGAGTTCTTTGATTTCACAAATTCTCCTGCAAATCTGACCCTAAGCATCTCAAGTAGGGCACCTGAAAAGAGGAACATAACTAATGACCCCTGGAACATGCTTCTAAGTTACTTGCCAAATATCAGATAATTTTCCTGTAGCAATGGGTAATGTGTTCCTATCCAAAATACAGTATTTAGTTGGTTTAACAATAATTTTTTTTTCATTATCATTCCTTCTCGTGGAACAAGAAGAATTATACAGCTTAGAGTTTTCTTTACTGTGAAAATTTAAGTTCCCTGAACACTAGACTTAGCATCCACTGGAAAAAAAAAAAAATCTGGAGGAGACATAACATGTAATCACATAGAAGTTTATACAGACAAGTGGACTAAATTAAGGTTCTTTGGACAATTTAATAATTTTGGATGCTTCCTACCTTTTTAGTGCTTGTGTTTGTAACTGTCTTGCTTAAGGTGTATTCTGGATTTTGCATATTTGGGTTTTTCTGGCTTCCATTGCCAGTATATAATCATCACTCATAGAAGTGATTCCCCAATTCTGATTTTTGTCACTCCATAAGGAGTCATGGTATGTTGTAATTTTCTTGCTTACCTAGATGAGAACATGGTGCATAAATCTCAGTGATTTTTCCAGTTGTTTGCTGACAGCGGAGGAACACTGGTGCTCTTCAATGTTGGTTTTGTTCCAGGGAGAACTTGTTCTGGTGGTTGTTACAGATTTTGCCCAAGCATCACTTGTCCCTTGCCATTTCCTTCCTTCCAAACTCCCAATGATAACCTTACTTCACTGGTTCTTTTCCCAGTCTCTCTTGGCTCTACATCTTTTAATCTTGTTATCATGTCTCTAATCTCAATTATTCCATCTACACTATAGAAAAATGGGCACTGCTATTTTATTTTTTTCATGATCCCGTCTTGCCAAAGGAGCTTCCTCAGCAGAGAAGCTAAGGAAATATGGGCTGGATGGGCTTACAGTGAGGTGTATTGAATAGTGGCTGAACAACTGGGTCTGGAGGGGGGTGGTGGTACAATGTCTAGTAGGAGGCCAGTAACTAGCAGTGCATCCTAGGGGTGAATACTGGGTCTCATTCTGCCCAACATCTTAACAATGTGGATGACAGAGCAGAGGGTACCCTCAGCAAAACTAGGTGCCACAAACCTGGGGGGACTGGCTGATACACGGGTTGTGCTGCCATCCAGAGGGATCTCAACAGGCTGAAGGTTCCCATCAGCCCATTTCTCCAAAGAGAAGTGCAAAGTCCAGCCCCTCGTGGGGAAGAACCTCAGGCACCAGGACATGGTTATGGCCAAGCAGTTGCAAAGCTTTACAGAAAACAACCTGGGGGTCCTAGTGGACACCAAGTCAAACAGAACCAGCAATGTGCCCTTGCTGCAAAGAATAGTATACTTGGCTGTACTGGGAAGAGTCACCAGCATGCTGGGGGAAGTTTCCCTCTGCTCAGCACTGGTGAGGCCATACCTGGAATACTATGTCCAGGTCTGGGCTCTCCAGTACGAGAGACATGGTCATACTGGAGACAGCCCAGCAAATGTCCACAAAGATGGTTTAGTGACTGGAGCATTCCCTCAATGAGGAAAGGCTGAAGGCTGAGAAAGCTGTGACGACCAGAGGGAGGAAAGGCGGATAGGTGGAATCTCATCAATGTGTATTGATACCCAAGGAGAGGAAGCAAACAAAATGAAGCCAGGTTCTTTTCAGTGGTGACCACTTACAAGACCAGAGGCAATGGGCATGAACTGAAACACAGGAGATTCCCTCTGAACATCAGGAAACACTTTTGCTGTGCAGGTGATCAAGCACTGGCACAGGTTGCCCAGAGAGGCTGTGGAATCTCCAACCTTGGAGATAGTCAAGATCCATCTGGACATGGTCATGGGCAACTGGCTCTAGGCGGTCCTGTTTGAGCTGGGGGTTGGACCAGATGACCTCCAGAGGTCCCTTTTAACCTCAACCACTCAGATTCTGTGAGCTTGCTCTCAGTTCCTATACTTGGTGTGACAAACCTGGTAGGTGCAAAGGAAGCTAGAAGGAAGTTAACAGGGCTCAAGGCCAGCCCACAGGAACCATCAGAAGATCATAACTACACTAAAATTGGTTGCGTTGAAAGACTAATGGCAAAAGGCATGTCTTGGCCATACAGGACAAATTGCTCACCAAATGTAAATCTGTAGAAAACTTTCTTGCAAAGCTTAATTGGTGTTACTGTTTTTTAACATTGTGAGCAGAATCACTGTAGCTGGCATTTGATTTGCAGCAAATACCTAATTTGGAAAATTTTAAACCAAGCAGCAGGTTAGTGAAGGTACTACAAACAAAACCCAGCAATTTGTAAAGCAACTTTAGTTTCTTGTAAAAAGTATTCATGAAACAGAAAGTGTCATAACTATCAGCCCCAGGAGTTGGTGACTCTACCTTCAGAAATATGACTTGGCTACAGCTATGCTGGAGAAACATACAAGCAGGATGTGCTCTGAAGTAAAACCTGTCAAATACGTTAACTTCTGTGACTTACTATTTCTGCTTTTTGCTTGCTTAACAAGCTTCTGATTGTGTCCTGCATAGTCAGCTGCTGTACAAAACTCCCTTCATGGTCCTCCATTTTTCAGCCAATTACTGCGAACATCAGCCTGTTCATAGAGTCAGAAATCCTCTGAGTCCTGGGAAGTGGTATTTATCTGTTGATTTAATTTTTTTTTTTACTCACAATGTTCATCCTCATTTGTCTGAGAAGCTGACCATATTAAGAAGGCCTGCTCCAGCATTCTGAATCCATGAGGTTTGATTATTTATGCAACACCCCCACCCCTCCTTTACTAGTATTTGCATTGAATGTCTGCACTCAAGATGACATTCTGCATCTGTTTCCAAGATGTGGTTTCACAATAAATTAACTAAATTAATGGGCTATTTTTAGTTGTTCCCACCTGGCTCCCATTATTAGAACTGTCTGTGAACAAATAAGTGATTTGGATTACTAGCACATTTAATAACTGAGGCAGAACTGGACAATTTGGCACTCCCTGGGCCAAATAAGCATTCCAGGAGAGAAGAGTCATGCTGCAGTGGATATTTAACTTCTCGGTGAGGACTGCCTTATCATGTACTAGAAGTCCTACCACAAAGGGTTGGAGAGCAGGTGGTATAATTTAAGTGTGGGTGTAAAACCCAACTCAAGGGCTGGCTCATCATCAGGAAAGTTCTCAAGGTGAAATTTAAGTTAATGGAGCTAGTACACATGTGGGGAGGCAAATTTTGTCTGTCTGCACTTTTGATAGCATTTGAGTGTGTGTGTGTAACTGCACTGCAAAGGAACAGGGAGAGATGCTGAAACAAGGGGCTGCTTTGGCAGGCTGCTTTTATGACAAATTGTTACTTCTCCTTCATGCAGCAGGGGATCCCCAGGCAAGTTTGTTGTGTGTGGTTTGCCCAGATGGATAGAGATGACAGAATTTACACCTTTGAGAGTAGATTTATTCCATGAACAATGTAAACTAAACTGTTCATCACCAAGAAGGAAATTCATCTTGGTAATCACAGATTGTGGTGGGGGCAAGAAGTAAAAATTAAAAAACAAACTATGGTAATTGCTATTATGTGTTATCTCTGTGGCTTTTACCGGGTTCTTATTCCTACATCATAGCTCCTCCCTGTGCTCCAGATGAAATATCTAAACCAGTGGGGCTCATTCTACTTTTAACAGGCATGAGAGTAGGCCCATAATATTTTTTTTTCCAAAGAGAAGCTTCTTCAAAACAAAACCAAACCCTTTCCCCAGAGACATGGGGAATGTAGCACCAGAAAGGGACCATCTGACCTCAAATGCTGGGGTGACTCCAGCACTATCTTCCAGCTACTATGGGGTACTGTAACCTTACTTTCTTGTCCTCCCAATCTGGGTTTATAGAATGAATCTGGTCACAAAAGTAAAATTAAAAGAGATGAACTTCTGCAGGGTTACAAGTTTACAGATTAGGGTTTTCTCCTACCTTCTTTCATGCTATTACTCAGGCCAAGCCTATTTCTCTGGAGCTACTCACAATTCAAAATCATCTCTTCGCTTATGTGAATGACTCTGTAAAGAGAGGAAATTAAAAAAAAAAAAAAAAAAGGGGGGGGGGCAGTCCAAGAGACTTCCTCCTAGTCAAAAAACAGAGCTTCAGAAACCAGTCACCCACTGTTAGGGGTGGAAATGTAAAACCATCACCTTTCCTTCAATAAGACATTGTCTGATAATGCAGAAGAAGAAACAGCTTACTAATTGAAATGAAAGAGGAAGACTTTAAATAGGAGCTCCTGCTTCTAAACATAATGTCTAAATTTTTTGTAACTGGAATGAAGCTGTTTGTTGGGGTTTAACCCCATCCAGCAACTAAACACCATGCAGCAGCATGTGTTAAATAGGTGTTTGTATAAAGTCTACTGGAAAGGAGGGAAAAAAAAAAAAAGGATGCTTTTATAGATGTCAAAATCAGAGAATTACGTATGTGCACATAAAATTAAATGAAAGAGAGCAGATAAAATAAGAATTACACACCACTTTCCAGGATATAATTTACATGATAAGGAAATGATTGGTGCTTATCTAGAGTAAGCCTCCTTGGAAAAAAAAAACAAAGGTTGATCCTGAAATGAAAGTAATCTTGGAGTTGCTAAGCGTACAACTGCTATGATTCCAGCAAATGTTCTCGTTCTTTCTCTGTCTCTGAACATAAACTGCTAAACCTTGAGCCAGTTAGAAATGACCTTTTGCAAATATATGAGCAAGCTATTCTTTATCCGGACAAATAACAGATAAATTGTGCTGGTAGGACTATGCTGGCAGCTACAACAGGTACCTTCGGAAACTCTGCATGGGTAATTCCAAAACATTTTTAAAACCAGAGAGTTTAGGTGTAGGGTTTTGTTTTGTTTTGTTTTTCAGAAATTAACTGTAAACCTCTAAAATCATTTAGGGAGTTTCAAGGCACAAAACTGAAATATTCAACAGTGTGGAAGCTCCAAGAATTGATGGTGACAAGCTGCGAGGTATTTCTACATGACCACATTACAAAGATACAGTGTAAGTACATCACATTCATATGTGTTTAGAGTATGCAAACAAACCAATGTAAAGTAAAAGAATTTCTGGCCGTATTAAATCATTGGCTGTGATTTAAGTCAGTGCCCATGGCCATTTTTGCAGGCAGAACTTTACCCATTACATATGAAGTATGAAACAGTTGTAGCTACATCTTAACGCTCAGGGAAGCCCAGCAAACACCAATGTGGTTTCAACACAAGCTTTCTCTCTGAAGACCTGCATACAGTAAAGGCTTGTAGTTGATATCAAACCTGATTTTTGCATTTAATTTTTCACTGTAAGTTGTGGGGAGAGAAACTTAACAGTAGCAACCACTTGAGAACAACCATCTAAGGAGTGAAATTTCTAGCCATGCAAGTGTGAGAGCCTTTATCTCCTTGTATTAATATTGAACAGTTTGAATTTTGATTGACTGAAATATACATAAGAATTCACTTTCACAGAAATTTAAATATCCAGGATGATGTATGATACGCCTTGAAATTACACATAATATTTCCCAGGGTTTTCTGAGAAGTCACCTGGTGTCACCCAATCACAGAATAGTAGGGGTTGGAAGGGACTTCTGGAGATCATCAAGTCCAACCCCCTGCAAAAGCAGGATCACCTAAAGCAAGTTGCACAGGATTGTGTCCAGGAGGGTTTTTGAAAGTCTCCTGAGAAGAAGACTCCACCACCTCTCTGGGCAGCCTCTTCCAGTGCTCTGTCATCCTTTTTTTCCTTATATTTAGGTGGAAACTAGAAGAGCTTCAATGAAAATTAAAATAATAATAAAAACAGAATACATACAAAACCAATACTGAACCCAGCCTCCCCTGTTGGCAATTACATCACCATCACCACTGATGCTGTGGAGCGGGCACTGGGAAAGTCCCAGACTGGGCCCAGCAGCAGATGGGAGCTGTGTTCGGGAACTGGATTCTGGTACCGGGAACACACAGAGCATGATAAAAGGCAGAACCGAGTCCTCTTCAGATGGTGGCCATTGAAGAAGCGAGGAAGATGAAAGAACTTGACCCTCCTGATCCCTCACCTTTATACCAAATATGTATATGGGCTGGAATCCCTCGTTGGTCAGTTTGGGGTCACCTGCCCTGTCAGCTCCTCCCTGCAGGTGCGGCCTTTTACTTTCTGCACCCCCCAGTGGGGTACACAAGATCTAGCAGTGGCCTTGGTCTGCACACCAATCCTTGGTAGTAACTCTAAACACAGGCTGTTATCACTGCCAGCAGCAGACGCTGCCTGTGAAAACAGGCTGCTAACTTCAGAAGGTGCAGTGAGTTAGAACTGAGCTGAAAAGTAAAATCACTGAACGGAATTAGTTCTGTTCTCACTCAAACCAGGACAGCCTTGTTCTCTCTTTCCATCTTTGTTTTCCCCCTTTGCTTAGGTTGAAGTTTGTGAACTCAGATTTTATTTGTGTGAGTTTTCCTGTGTTTTCCCAGAAGATTTACAGAACAGATGCTGCTGCATCTTGGATTATTTTTAGATTTCCCAGGATAAAAAAGAGGGTAGAAAGTAGCCATACACTCCTCCTGATGAGGGAACAGCACGTCAGATGGCGAGATAGAGCTCAGCACTGCGTGGCTTCCACAGCACCACCACAGAACTGACCAGCTCGTCAATATTTTGTTGACTGTTTCCTGACATTGTATTCTGTTTTGCTAACAAAGAGGGTTTGATCGAGTCAGCAAATTTACATTTTCATTTAGTTGTCCAGTCATTTTTCCCCCCTCAGATAATAATTATCCATATCTTTCTTCTACAAATAAAGTACTGCCCTGAAAGGTAATACCAAAGGCAACTCCCATTCTCTAGAAGTTATGCATTATTTTGATTTGTCCAAATTGTTAAACATTCCTAAATTGGGTCAAGCAAAGATGCAACTGTCAAATTCCCCCTGCTGCTTTGCAGGCAGGCGGATCATTTAAAAAAATAACCAACAAGCTGAGAGCACGCTCCAGGAGTTGCAGGAATGTTAATCTGGACACCGGATTTAACTCCACCCGTGCTCTGCCCAGGATGCAGGATTACTCAGATGCTTTATGTACTCCTGTTTTCTTTTCCACATGTACATCCACACTGATCCTTCATGGAACCCTTTCCTAGAGAGCCCCCTGGGTTTTCTCTTCATCCCCTAAAAGAGGCCAAGGGATCATTATAACTATTGTATCTACAGGGGTTGGTTGATGTGGCTGGAAGAAAACACTCCATGTTTAAATTATTTATTAGCTAGGGGATGTACTCACAATGTTCCTGATGTTGTCCAAACACTCAAAAAGGATGCAGTGAGGCACACCCTGCCTAAAGAAAGGTAGGTAGCGCTGCAAGATTAAGGAAAACATGTGAGATTTTGAAATATTAACTGGTTTGTTTTCCTCTGTCAGCAAAATACACATGAATTTTATGGCCATCAGGTGGAGAGCAAAGAGGCTTTGCATGTACAGTCAGGGTCATTGTGCCACTCATCATGTCTTGCATGAAGAGAAGCAAAGTGTTTACAGGAAAGCTGACAAACGAGCTGGTGATGCTAGGAATGAGTGCTTGTAACGCTGAGGGATGGGGAGGCAACGCAAAACTCCAGCACAGCTGGTTGGGGAGGGACAGTTGTGGGTGCCATTGGTGCTGTGATGCTGC
Source organism: Megaceryle maxima (assembly GCA_024605025.1). NCBI lineage: Eukaryota > Metazoa > Chordata > Aves > Coraciiformes > Cerylidae > Megaceryle > Megaceryle maxima. Next base: position 8,625 of record JANHGN010012944.1, on the reverse strand, counting down.
GGCTGAACATGATGCAATGCCTTCCAGTTGGGCCACTCCTGAGTCACACCAGCATAGCAGCCATGGGGATGAATATCTGGGTGTGCGCAGGTACCAGGGAAGTCCCACAGAGCTGCCATGGAGGCCAGTGAGAAGTGGGGAAGACAGGTTGGCCTCATGGGACCCACAGGGAACAGACAGACACTGTTCTGCCATTGAACAGCGGGCATGACCATTGCCACTCCCACCTGAGTAACATGTCTCAAGACAGGTCCCTGGGAACAGGCCTCCGAGGGCACGGACACTACAGGGCGAGAGACAATAGCGTAAGGAGGTTAAACAATCTTGGACTTTCAAGGTTTGGCACAGCAGAAGCCTTTCCTTATGGGGTAATGGGTAATTAAGACAAAGATAACCCCAAACTTCACCCTTTATCTAACTATAGTGGTAAAAAAAAGTAAAAAAATAAACAACCTCTCCCAGAACAACCATGAGCCAGACCCAAGCAAGGCGCGTCCCCAAGCTAGCCCCGGCAATAACACCTCTGTTGCAGGAGGGCGCAGGCCGTGGGGCCGGGCTGCCGGAGGGGCGTCGGGCCCAGCCCTGCCCGACTCTGCCCTGCCCGCTCCGGCCGGAGTGGTCGCGGGGAGTCCTGGGGCGGGCGGCAGGCCGGAGCTCCCTAGCAGGCAACGCCGGTGCAGAGGGAAGGCTGGTGGGCCCGAGTCGAGCTTTCCAGCTGCCGCCGCCACCACCTCCTCCTCCCACCGCCCTCGCAGGCGCAGCCCCCGCCCCCGGCCTGCCCCTGTGGCGCTGACGTTCCAGGCGGCCGGGCCGGGCCGTGCCGGGCGGCGGGGGGGCGGCGCAGAGCAGCGCAGCAGCCGCGGCGGCAGGGTTGGCAGCCGGGAGCCGGAGGCGGCGGCAGCAGCAGCAGCGGGAGCAGGTAAGGACGCGGCGCCGGCCGGCGAAGCAGGCCCTTGGGCCCCCGCCGCTCCTCTGTGTCCTCCTGCTGCCCAGCGGGGGGGCGCTGGCCGTCTGGCCTGGCCGCGCCGTGCTGCCCCGGCGCTACCCCCGGCCGGCGCCTTCAGCCCGGCCCCGCGGAGGCGCGGCCCGGCCCGCCGGCAGGTGCGATCGGCTCCCCGGCGGGGCGTTCGCCGGAGGCTTCCTCGAGGGAAGGGAGCTGTGCCGGGGCGGGTGCCCTCTGGTAGCAAACTCACGCTGTAGCGACGGCTACTTCTGAAAAAGGGCTGTTCGGAGCTGGGAGCGAGCGCTGTGGGGAGAGGACGGGGCCGGGGCGGCGGCTCTTACCTTGCACGCCCCGGTAACGAAGGAAATCGATTACCAAAGCTATTACCGCCGACGTCGCGGCAGAAGATGCGTCCTGACGCCAGCCCCGTGGTCTGAGGGCTCGGGGAGGTCCGGTCACTCCGGGGGAGAAACCTGTTGGTGCGGGCGCCGGTCGGGAACAGCCGCTCGGCGGGTGAGCGCTCCCCGCCCGCCAGCCGTCCTCGGGGTGGGCGTGCTGGACCCACGCCTTCTCGATGGGACATGGTTAGACTCTGAAGTGATTCCTCATGACTTCCTTAAATAAACTGCCATGGGAATTTCTATCCTGTGAGTCTTTTTTTTTTTTCTTTTTTTTTGGTCTTTTTGAGGCACCGCTGAGCTCCTCTCCTTGTTTCTTAAACATTTCTGTGCTGGTAGGATTGTCCTTGTTACAAAAAAGAAAGTTGTTACAGTCTTGACTGATCAAACACAGTACGACCAATAGTGCAGTTGTAGAGCATCTCTTGGGATATTTCTTGTTGAGGTATCTTTGCGGGCTGCGTTTTTAGAGAGCAGTGTGCATGAGTGTGATGTACTCCCAAGAACTGATACCTAATTCCTGTAACTTGCATTCAGTACTGAACAGGAAAACTTAAAAAGGTTCATCCCCTTAATTGGCCATCATATATTGCACACAACCTGCAATGCTGCATATTTATTGCTGATGCTTGCCTGATACTTGTCCCTCAGATTCCCAACTAGTAATTCCTAATGCCACCAGAGGCCGGTAAGATTGAGATATCTGATTGCAGGTTGTACAGAAGGGTGGTTGTTACCTGTTATGTCACCTAAGTATTGCTGATTCTCAGCCCTTTTTTACAAAGGTGGAGAGAAGCAGCATGTTGTGACTTACGTCCTATTTTGCTCTCAGAAGGAAAAGACCTTTGAGGTGATCTAATTTCTTACAGTTCAGTTGGCATTGCTGGGCTACGGAGTGGCCTATGAACTCTGTTCAGAACCATCCAAGTACAAAGGTTGGCCAAGGGGCCGAGTTTTCCTTCTGTTACAAATGTGACAAATTAACAGGGTAGAGATGAACTTGTGACTTAAATGTCATATGCGGTTTTAATTCTCAAGACAGGAGGGAATGCCAGGGAAAAAAGCCTAATGACAATAGAAATAATTCAATGAATAAAATTATCCTTGCGCAAATTTGAAAGTACAAGCAAATGTCTTCTTGCTGTATTTCTTTATCATAAAACTCTGCTAATGTGCAAATTAACTATGAAGTGTGTGGTTTATAAAATAACTTCAACAGAAAGATCTGAGTATAGTTGAGGTGGGACAGTAAATATTGAAATTGTCAGAGTGCAAGTTAGAAACCTTTGCAATGTTGTTTTTAGTAGTTCATAATTTAGGATTCAGCTTGACTGTATTTTTAGTAGATGTGTTTCCAATGTGTGTAAGTTATTAAACTACTTAGTGACGGTACAGTTGTGCCTTTGACTGTGAAACTATAAAGCCAGCAGCATGAACATAAAGGCAGTAAATTGTCTTGTGAGGCTTAATAGCTTTCTGAATTAAAACTGTGTCAGTATTAGCTTGCAGAAATTGTAAGTAGGTTGAAGTTATTTCCCCACCCCCATATTTCTGACCCAAGTGAGTGTTCATGTATAATCTTCACTAAGTACTGTGTCCTTCAGGGTCCGGGATTGCCATGTGCCTTTGTTTTGATACTGGGTCAGTATTTTGACCCAGCAACCACAGTGTTCTCATATGCAAGGTGAAGTGGTGCTTCCTTGTGCCTGGTCTGCAGGGGTGGAGAAGGCTTTGTGACCTAATCTAACCTTCATATTCTTTTGATATTTGATAACACTGGTCTGAGGAAAGCTCTGAGGTTTTAGAAATTTTGATGGTCTCGTGAGCGATGTGGTAAAGTTGAGTAGGAACTAACCTTTTATTGTTATTTTCAGTACAAAACATGGAAGAGTGAGATAAAGCTGGCAGGATAAAAATGAACAAAAGGGATGTGTTTTGGTTTTGACCCAACGTGTAGTTAGTTAAGCTTTGGAAATCCTTTGTGAAGTATGTGAATATTGAAAGTTTAGAGGGACTTAGAAAGCAACTGGACAAATAAATGGAAGAAAAATCCACAAAAGCTGACTTGTACAGAGTGCTTCTTGTAGCTCAGGGTGTCACTGAGCTGCACGTGGAATGTAGGAGAACATACTGGGGAAGTACTGTCAACTATTTACTAATTTTTTATATTAATTTCAGGCATTAACTACCGCAGCAGCATACTGGAGACAACATACCTGCCATCTGACCCAGTAGGGCTGCTTTTGGGAAAATTATTCATTTGAAGCATTTGAGAACAGGTGAGACAGAGGTCTACAGATGGCAGCTCTTCATGATTATTCTCCCAGAGTGATTATGAGTTGCCATCAGACTGGGAAGTCAGGTTAAATGGTGCTGGGGGCAGTTCTGGCACTTCTTCACTTTGTGTTGTCATTGATGTTTTTCATCAACGGAATTAACACAGAGTCTGAAGGGAGACTGAGTAGGAGTTTCAGGCCTTATTTTTTTATGCTTTCTTTTTTTGGAGGACAAGAAGTTTTTGATTTATACAATGACTGTATTTAAGTACAAGACATGGCTTTCAGGAAGAAGATCCCATATTCCAGATAGTGTCAGCAGTGCCACAGAAGCAGATCTGAGGGTTATGGGAAATTGTGATAAGCAGTGGGGTGCAGTACTCTTGAAGTTTATCATTTAACTTGTCAGACCTGTGAAGCTTAAGTTAACAGAATAATGTGTTCAGTTTTGGCCACATCCCTTTAAGAAAGATAAATGCAATTGTCTCAATCCAGCAGAAATCATAGAATCATAGAATGGTTTGTGTTGGAAGGGACCTTAAACATCATCTAGTTCCAACCCCCTGCCATGACACCTCCTACTAGACCAGGTTGCTCAAAGCCCTATCCAACCTGACCTTGAGGACATCTATTGATGAAATAAAGACAACTTCCATGGGAAACCTGTTCCAGTATCTCACCACCCTATAGTGAAGAACTTCTTCCTATTTTCTATCTAAATCATCCCTTTTCCAGTTTCAGTCATAAAGATTTAGGAAGGGACTGGAAAGCATAATCTACAGAGACGACACCATGTGTGTTTGGAAGTGTATTCTGCAAAAGGTAGACAAGCTAAATTCCAGCAGAAAAAGGACGAGATGAGGGAATGAGAAGATGTTAGTCAAATTAGTGAGAAGTGGTCTGTGTCCTGTCAGTCCCTGTATTGAGAAAGATGAAACTATTTTGCACCAAAGATTTTGTGTAGTTCTTAAAAATGCTTTGGAGAAAGCTGGAACAAGGTGCAGTGGCACCATCTTTTCGCAAAGATTTCTGAAAGTCAGAGTTCTAGCATGGGGGATTGAACTTGATTCCTTTGCCTGTATTCTGGCCTGAGTTCATGTGGAAAAAGTAATTCTAGTTATCAAAAGAAATGCAGTTGCTGTGATAAAGACCTAGAATCTTTCTGTTATTGCTGGTTATCTGATATTACAGCATAATGCATTTGGTTTTAAAATAGGTAGTGTTGAGGCAAAGTATTGCATTCAAAATATTGTGGTTTAGGAGCATAGCCTGTAATCTTGTAGGAAATGTACTGTGATTTAAACCAGGAAAGTCAAAGGGATAAAACCTGAGGGTTTTTATCATCTACTGTAGTATATACTGTATGTGGCTTCATAACCTCTGTCCAGATGTTACAGCTTCTTCTGTTCTGGAACACTTTTAAAGAGCTGTCAGCCTATTTAAGAAATCAGACTTGTTAACTAGTGTATGTTTCTTTAGGTGCCCTCACTTTGAATCTGTTTTATAAAGTATGCATTGACGGATAAAAATGACTTGACATTTTAACATAGCGTGCCATCTATTTAGGGTTTTGCTTTGCTGTGCTGTTTCTGGGAATGACTGTATTACATTTGTAGTAGATACTGGTGACTGAAACTCACGTTTCTGAAGTACTGATAGACACTAATAATGCAAAGAGCACAAAGAAAAAAATACAATTTTTGAACTGAAGTCTGTGGATTAAACTTTTTTCCAAAATACCAGTTTTGTGAAGCTAAAGGAGCCCTTATGGGAGCCCTTATGTTTTTTCCTAACGTTTTGATGGCAAGAAAAAGATAAATCTATGGGCTCTTTAATCTCTGGCAGGATGATTTCTGTAAATAATGACTGTACATAGATAATAGTCTGTATTTATTGGAAAGAGCATGCTGATTCTGGCTTTCAGTTTGTGATTATCTTACAATACCACTTTCAAAAAAACCCAAAGATTTAGCCAAAGCAAGTTATTGCATTTTCTTTTGTTAAACAGCATGCAAAAACAGAGCAGAGGATGATGGGTCTTGGGAGGGCAGGTTCGTTTGGGTCCTGCCACTGTACTGTGCACCACAGCTCAAAGGCAAAGCCTGTTGCAACTTGTGAACCACTCAGCAGGAACTTGTGAAGATGGTTTGGGAGCCACTGCAGCACACTAACTTTTTCCCAGTGAAAAGAAGGGAGTGAGTTGCAGCCAGGCAGCATTCACCCTGCAGACACAGTGCTAGCTGCACTTCCTGTAGGTGTGCTGGAGCTCTGTGAGCTAAAGTGCAGCTACTCTCAGTAGCATGGTGTGCACAAACGCTTGGTTATCATGGGTTGGTTTTTGTGCTGCTGTGACTGTGCTATAGGTCATACTCAGGGTTTAGATGACTCCCAAAGCACTTCTGTCAAGCCAGGGGTCTCTCCTCATCAGGTGAATGCTTCTCCTCATGCTGCAAGTGGGTGGATGGAAAGTAGTTTCTTCTTGCTCTGGGGAATGAGAGATGGATGAGTGTCTGGAGTTAAACCTCACTTGTCCTGTGTGCAGGTCACCTGATCTCTGAGTGGTAAAGGCAGAATGGGGCCAGTGTCCAAGCTGGGATCCAGCCCTGCCAGTGCCAAATGGAGTTGCTGTGAGCGCTACTGGATCTGGGGTGGCCACGTGAATCTTTTGAGATTGGGTCTGCCCTCAGAAAAATCAATAGAAACATTCCCAGACTCATCATCTGGAAGTCTGAGTGAACCTTGGATTTGTATATACTCAACAAAAGGCCTTTTTAAAAGAAGACTTTTGTTTCTTTTTTGAAGCAGCATACCTTGAAAGAGCTTGCTGAATTTATTTTACAAAGGTAGTTAAACAGACAGTTAAATGGAGAATATGTAACAAAGCTGGTTGTTCACGAAAATCTCTCCAGTATGAGCAAGATCTCTGGTTATGTTGGTAGCAGCAACTTTCTGAATTACATCATAGAGTCATAAAATAATTTGGAATGGAAAGTGACCTTTAAAGGTCATCTAGTCCACCCCCACCTGGACTGATGGAGGGAGTGAGCAGGGACATCTTCAACTTGGTCAGGTTGCTCAGAGCTGTATCCAGCCTGACCTGAAATGTTTCCAGGGATGGGGCATCTGGGTGACCTGTGCCAGTGTTTACCAACCTCATTGTAAAACATTTCTTCCTTCTATCTAGTCTAAATCTCCCCTCTTTTAGTTTAAAACCATTGCCTCTTGTTCCGTTGCAACAGGTCCTCCTAAAATGTTTGTCTCCATCTTTCTTATAGGCATACTTTAACCATTGAAAGGATGCAATAAGGTCTTCTTGGAGCCATCTCTTCTCTAGGCCTGATCTGAAGTTGTGTAAGCACTGTTGCATTCCATATTTTGAGCAAGTCCAGCTTGTGGTTTGTATGTTCTAGAACTCCATCCCTCTGATCTGCTGTACTCCCTGTGTTGCCATGACACCCAGCAAGATTTCAGTCATCTCAGGTTCATTCTTAGTGTCCCGGATCCAAAGCAGTCTGACTGAATGATGGTGCTGTAATAGCTGTTTCAGAAGCTGCCCATAGGAGGGCCATGTGTCCTTCTCCAGTCCTCTGGCATGACCTTTGAGGGAGGCTATGCCTATGGTGGGGTGAGAACATCCCCTTCCAAGTTCCCATCTGCACTTTGCTCTTTACTGTTTTAATCAAGAGCAGCCCATCACACCCACTCTGTAAAGGTGGAGGTGATAGCAATGAAAATCTTTCACAGAATCCTCCGCCCCAAGGATTGGCTGTTTTGCTGCATCTTCCTTTTTCTCAGCTGGGTGAGTGCTGTGTGCTGACATGCTGAACCTGCCCACCATGGTGCCGCTTGCTTGAGGGAAGACACTGGAGAGTTTTAGGAGGTAGATGTGCTGTGGCTGCTCTGCTGGTTTGAGATCTAATGGTGCGTGGTAACCTCCTGTGCTGTTGGCCCTGCTTACATAATGTAGTTTCCAGGACAGGGATCCAAGGATTTGGCAATGAAGAACCTGACAAATATTTTAGTAACTTCAATTTTAACAGTTCTCTAGGGTTGCAGTTTTGTGAATAGTTTGTGCTGAGGTAACTGCTTTGCTGGCCTCCCAAATGGAGGGAATCTTCTCATGGCTGCACCTTCCCTTCCCAGCAGCATCAACGGTCACTTGGCTCTTCCACACCTCATTGCAAACTGCTGTCTCTGCAGAAAGCAACCAAACCCATCACCTCTTCTTGTTCATACTCCTGCTGCAGAAGGACATCATGTGTTTCCGAACTTACACAACAGGGCAGGGGGAGCCTAAGAAAGAGGAGGCAGATGACTGGTCTACCCCAATTAGGGTGGTAAGCTGTTACATGTTCAGCTCGCCCTCTCTCAGGAACTACAGCATTTTTTGCAATCTCTTAAACCTGTGTAACTCTCTACCAAAAGGTAGAGATGTCTCCAGTAGCCTCCAGTAGCCCTGCTGCAGAGACATGCAGATGTAAATAGTGTATGTAGGGAATTTCAGAGTCATAGCAGTAAGACCAGAAAAGATTTTTAGAAGAATACAGACTTCAGAGGCAACATGGACTTTTATTACTGTGTAAAGATAGAATGCTTGGTTTTAGTATATGTGGTGGTTTTGGAGATGGGGAGAAATATCTTTTGTGGGTTTGTTTTTCTTTTTTTCCTACCTGAGACCCTGTACAAAGATAAAAAAATGAGATAAATCTTTATCTCATTTTATGAGCTCCAAATAAACCTTACTTTTGCAGTATTTCCAGTTTCTTTACAGTTCTTGCTGTATTCATGATGCCAGCCTTTTGGGCAGGTGCTTGGATACACCAAGGTCATTCTGTAGCGTATTTCATCTCTCTGTTGTACTGCAAGGAGTGTTGCTCACCTGGATGCTACAGGGATGATACTGTTTCTCCTCTCCTGCTTGTTGGCTTGTCTTAGCATAAGCATGCTGCCAGGCCATTTTTCTTCTCTCTTCTCCCACTTTTCCCCCCTCCGCCACCAGCCCCACTAC
>JANHGN010012943.1:0-11939 GCA_024605025.1 Megaceryle maxima | reverse complement strand
AAAAAAGAAAAAATAAATCCTCGTCAAATTGACTCTAGTTATTTAGATAGAAGAATTATGGATTGAGAACAGAATGCCATGGGTTATAAACCTGGAGTAAATATGAATGTCAGTGTACTGAGACAGCAACCTGTACTTGTGGGGTGCCAGAACTATTCATCATAGAATCATTTAATAGTTTGGACCCGCAGAATAGAAGGGACATTTAAAGGTCATTTAGTTCAACCTTCTGCAATGAGCGGGGATATCTTCAACTAGATCAGGTTGCTCAGAGCTCTATCCAATCTGACTTTGAATGTTTACAGGGATAGAAAATCTACCAATTCTCTGGAGAACCTGTTCCAGTGTTTCATTGTAAAAAAATTCTTCCTTACATCTAGTCTAAATCTGTCCTCTCTTAGTTCAAAACCACTACTCCTTGTCCTATAGCAACAGGGCCTGATAAAATGTGCATCTCCATTTTTCTTATAGGCCCTCTGAAAGTACTGAAAAACTGCTATAAAGCCTCCCTGGAACCTTCTCCAGGCTGTACAACTCCAACTGCCTCAGCCTTTTTTTGTAGGAGAGGTATTTTAGCACTCTGATCATTTATTTTGTGGCCCTCTTCTGGACCTGCTTCAACAGGTCTGTGTCTTTCCTGTGCTGAGGGCTCTAGACCTGGACACAATACTCTAACTGATGTTAGTTCTAATGTTATTTAATGTTCTTACTAATGATCTGGAACATAGGTTGACCAAAGCTTCAATCTCATACAGAATTTATATTAAACTAGTGGCAAAAACTGAGAAAAAGGTATAATACAAACAGATATAAAGAGCTTAAATATTTTGAAGGAATTGTCCTGGTTTGAGTGAGAACAGAAATAATTCTGTTCAGTGATTTTACTTTTCAGCTCAATTCTTCTAATCAACTGCACTTTCTGAAGTTAGCAGCCTGTTTTCAGACAGTGTCTGCTGCTGGCAGTGATAACACCCCATGTTTAGAGTTACTACCAAGGATTGGTATGAAGACCAAGGCCACTGCTGTATCTTGTGTACCACATTGGGGGTGCAGGAAAGTGAAAGGCCTCACCTGCAGGGAGGAGCGGACAGGGCAGGTGACCCCAAACTGATCAACGAGGCATTACCTCCCATATATGTCATATTTGGTATAAAGCAGAGGGATCTGGAGGGTCTAGAGTTTTGGTTTTGTTTGCTTGCTTGCTTGCTCACTCACCCTCTTTCTGGGGGCTCCCGGGCTCTTTTCCCCTCTTGGACTGCTTTGACAGACTTGCTTGGCTTGGCTCAGGTCCTGTTTTGGTTCCTTCCTCGGAGCATTCAAGGAGGACTCTGCTTTGCCTTAGGTCCCAGTCGGTGTGTTCCTGAATCTGGTAGCAGAATCCATCTCCTGAACTCAGCTCCCATGTACTGTGGGGCCCAGTCTGGGACTTGCCCAGTGCCTGCTCCACAGCGTCAGTGGTGACTGTGATGTAATTACCATCAGGGGGGTTTGGTTCGATACTGGTTTTGTATATATTTGTACATATTATATTTTTTATTATTATTCTCATTAATGCTGTTGTAGTTTCCTTTTCTAATTACTAAGTCTGTCTCCCTTATTCCTTTTCTCTTCCCCTTTGGGGAGGGAGAGGGGTTACAGAGAGCATCTGTTATTGGTCTAACGGGCTGCCCTGACCCTAAAACATGACAGGGATGTAATTTTTTTTTATTTCTCAGGAAACAGAAATGAAAGCAAGTATATTTCAGAAAAAGAAAATGTAAACCTGAACTATTCAGAGAGTCCCCGAGTGAAGACGAAAGTATAGAAGTTATTACTGAACATAAATTTCCAATGTAATACAAATTAAAATGAAAGCAGATAGGTCTCACAGTGTATTTGAAGACTGCTTATATCACATGAAAAATATATATCAATAACATATATAAATAACAGCAATGAAAATTAAGTTGGTCACATTATAGTATTGTATTCAGCATTTATAGATGTAGAACAAAGTTTGTGGCTTTTTTTAAAAGAAACAACTACTGAACACAAAGGTTGAGGAACAGCATAAGAAAGTCTTGAATATTTAGTTCATATGGTAGCATAATCCTAGCTTCAGTGGAGATACAGTGGACTATGTCAACTAATGACATAATATTCTGTGTCTGAGAAAAAGTAAGCAATACATGGTTAAGCATGACTATCTATACTTGAAAGAAGAAAATAAGTGTTCAGGTTGGTATAAGAATACTGCCATGGACTATTTTAGTTGCACATGGTAAAGCAGGTAACTATTTTTCTTAATTGTACTTTATACATAGTTTAATTCATGGGAATTTCTTCAGAAACACAAAATCCCAACTTGAATGCATCCACTATACAGGAGCTAAAAGATATAATCCCAAAGCCTTTTGAAGACATAAAATACAGCTACAACAATCAGCTGTGTAATAAAAACAGTCACTGGGTCTACATGATAGTGTTGTTTTCCTCTCTAGTGAATTTTACATTTTTTATTTTTAAATGTGCTATAGTTACATCTGCATTACATACTTTATCATGATTTAAACCTATTAGCATGACAGGTGATCTTATAGCACTGTTAACAGTTTTGGTACCTTGGTAAGATTTGTAATGGTGTAATCAACACAGTCTCAGAAGCAGAAAAAAATTTGTCTTTGGCTATTAGAGATCATAAACTTTTAAACTACTTCAAACAACATGTTCTGAAGGCTTCTTCAATGAATTTACATAGAAGATATACTTCCCTCCTGTTTCTTATTCATGATTTGATGATCTTTTAGGTGCAATCAACAGTTATCTGAATGTACACTATCTCTTCAGCTGCCTGTCTGAATGCTTAAGAGAAAGATGCAAATTCCTAGTTTCCCTGATCACTTACAGCAGATTTATATGTTGGGTAATAAGAATAAATAATGCACTGGAATTTTCTATGAGAGGCTAGTGAAGCTATCCATGTAGAAAAGACCTTAGATTCCTTTTATGTTTTACTTGGAATGAGTAAACAGGAAAAGTATAGACATTGATAGATGTACAGCCAGAGGAGACAGACAAGGTAAAGCAAATCAGTGCAGTTCTGTAAACTCCCTGAAAGTAATTTTTGGACTTGTGTGCCTCAATAAAATGAGCCATGTTAGGCAGGTTGGAAGTGGAAAGCAGGATAAGTGTTAGGGCAGTTTGTTTTGTACTCACTTGACTTTGAGATCAGACTTTCACATGAGCACATTGTGATTAGGAAACACTTCTACTATGCCTCTATAACTTTGCTGCTTTTAAAATAATCAGTCAGTGATGTAGAGCACCACTGTGGTTTGAATGCTGGTCCAATAAATAGTCCCAGAAAGTAAAAGGCCAAAGGTTTTATACTTCACTTAAAAAAATCCAAAAAGTTTGACAGAGGTGAGTGAAGGTAATTTCTGGAGTTCATGACCATATGTATCCAGACAGATTATTTTATAAGTCAAGTTTAAGGGCACATTTTTAAGTATGTCTTTCAGTTGAGAACTTTACTAATTATTTACTTAGAATTCCATAGACATTGATACCATATATGCTTCCTAACAAACTACAGTACCTTTAAGTCAACCATGTAATTTGATGGACAAAAATTCTATAAAAATTATTTCCTCTTTATATGGGTCAAATATATTCACTGTACAGTGACTTAAATCGGAAATTTAAATACTAAGAAATATGAACATATCCATAAATATCCCCATGCATTGGGAACATTTTGTTACATTTTAAAAGCAGCTAGAACTTAAGTACTGATATTGTATTTCTCTTTGAAATACCAGGTAGAGCAATTTTACAGTCTTTTGGCTTTGCATGCCAAAGAAAAAAAGTATTTACACCATGAAAATTTCACTAGTGTTAATATTTGTCATGGAAATCAAGACCTAGGAAAAGTTGTTGATTTAATCTGCTCTGAGTTGCAGTCTGCTTGGAGTTCCCACAAGTATAGTACAACATCAGACATCAGTCCTCGCACGATGTTTTAGAGTTTACCTGCCTCAAATTAAATATTATGCCAGTATGGTTTAATGTGTTCTTTTTATTTTTGGATTGCATACTTCTTTATTCTATTATCTCAATTACTCCAGTGCAATGCTCCAGATGGAGTGGAACCCTTGTGTTTTCATGTCCTTCAGCTTACTATCTTCAAAGGTGAGAGTTGTTTCTAAGGACCTATGCCCTAGCTAAAACCATTTTCCTTTTGCCCTAACTAATGCTATTCAGACATGGCTTCTAAAAGACATTTTAAACAGCAGGAAACATTTCTAGACATCTGTTGAAGGGCATTAGAGATTGAATTACTTTGGTTGTTATTTTTGCTTTCTGTCAGTTATCACTGGAAGTTCTTTAACAGAAAATTGAATACTTTGCAAAGCATCAAGCTGTTCCTTTTTTCTTCATTTAAGGAAGATAAGTATTCTGAGTGAATTCCTCTAGTATTATTTAGCAAGTGACTTATTCCATAATTTCTGTCCATGGTCATTGATGTTTGGAAGCTGTGTGCACTAACAATTCCTCTTTCAAAGGTGACAACAGTAATAACACATAAAATGTAATGAACAAAGCTTAAAATGACAGCATCTGTTGCTGAGACATATACTCCTGTGTAATTCCAGTGACACTTTTGTGATATAGGGACCTCCCATGGTGCTACAAAAACTGTTTTGTCAGCTCATCTTTAGTACAGGGAATAGAGATGTGGAAGAAATGTTATTGTTCTTTATAACTGTTGGAGTTTTGAGAGTTATAAGGTTTTCACTGTAATTCAACACAAAATAGAGACCTTACCCAAATATTCTAGAGATGGCTGAACACCTGCCTGACAAAAGGAAGAAATTAATTAATTTCTCATTTTGCTTTACTTGTGTGCCCAGCTTTTGCTTTACCTATTAAACTGTATCTCAAATTTCTAAAATTTTCTTAACTTTTAGCCTTCAGATTCTCTCCCCCATACCTCTGGGAGAGAGTGAGTGACTGGCTGTGTAGTGCTTAGCAGCCCACCAGGCTTAGACCACATCTTCATTGCATTTTGGAGAACAAAGAAATTTAAAAGTGTGAATATGACCAGATAGAAGTGTTTAAATTAGTCCATATCATTGTAGTGTTCACTAGTATAAATGTTGTCTTAACTAGATAGTGAAAAATATAGGAACTTTTATATGTCATCTTCTCAGGGTCATGAGCTATCCTGGCACTAGAGATGCTTTTTACAGAAGACTTTCAAATCACCCACATAGTTCAATAGTGCAAGCTTCAGACAAATGCATTTATATTTATTTTCCCACATACCTGTAGAAATTAGCAGCCCTGTCTCTACTCAATGAGACTAAAACAATGAGACAAAAAGAAAAAAAAGGTGGATAAATCTGTGAATGATCTTAATGAGACTTCTAAAAGGGAAGTTTGAAGATGAGGAAAAAGTATGTAATTTAAGTAGTACTTCAAATTCTAGTTGGTGTGTTTGCTTGGGATGCAGTTGATTTTAGCAGCCATAAGATTATTTTAGTTAAAGGACTTTTTTACCAACACAATGAAGTGTTTAACATGCCCAATCAATTCTTGCCAATATGATTTCTCTACAGACAAGGAAAGTGGAATTAGAGAAAGCTTCTTCAAGGACAATTGGTCTACTCTGCAAAACTTGAGAAATCACTGACATGGGTTGTTTCAATGTCACAGACATGTTACTTGTGTGTGCTATTGTAGCTACAAAGGTTTTTATCCACTTTCAGAAAGGAGAAAAAGGAAAAGGAAAATAAGGAACTAAGTGTAGAAGGGAATCAAAAGCACAGAAGTCATTATATCTCTTCAACAAAAATAACTGTATTTCATAACCTTTTTATTCTCTCCTTTGAGCATTTAAACTGAACACATGGATGTTTTTCTGAGTCAGTTATCCAAAATGTATTTTACATATCAACAGAAATAAGAGATGTAGTTTAAAATGCATTTGTGTGTATATATTAAGATTTCATTAAAGGTTTCATTAAAGACTGTGAAACCAAAATTAAATGGCTTTATTAAATTTTCAATCAAAGTTCTGCTTTTCACAGCTAAGAATGTTGCATTATGTCATACTTCGTTTTCCCTAAGATGCCAAATATGATTTAAATGTTAATGCAAAGACTGCAGCTGTAGTGTTTATAATTTATAAACACAATTAAGAACAATTAGATCTGAAACTGCAATAGCCTTTCTGGTTGCAGATGCTATTTAATTCAGAGTCAAGTAAACATGCCAGAATTGCTACTAAATTGTCCTTCCCTCTCTCCCTTCCTAAACACATAAATGAAACAGTAAATAGGTATAACTAAGAAATTCTGTGGAACAAGAGTGAAGAAATAACATTATTTAAAAATAGAAATACATAAAAATAAATAAATAAAACTATTACAATATAAAGAAACTCTAACAATGTGATCGATCCCATGAAGGAAATAATCTTGACTATAGTAAGATGTCCCTGAACACTGGAGTAAATTCTACTTTAACTCAGTCATAACTCAATGTTTAATATGGTTAAATTATATTATTTGCATACATTTATTGTCATTTATTATAACTTTTGTTTCATGATTATGTTGTACAGTACAGAGCTTACCATTACCTCAAAAGCCTTAAAGTATTGTAGTGAAACATTAATTATTTTTTTTAACAAATTAAATATTTTAGTTGTTGCACCAATAAAAATTAACCCAAAATTAGACTGAAAAAAAGAAAATCATACAGACAATAAGGTGGATTTGAAAAGAGGTTGATAGTTACAACTCTTTGGGATATGATTCTATGATTTCTTTTTCAATGATAGTAGATTTAAAGTCTGTTTCCTCTGTGTATTACTAGTATTTCTTTAGATTAATTTAATTATCATTCATTACTTAATAAATAATAAGTTTCCATCTTTCTGTTGATTATTTTTTTAAATTATGTTAATATTTTTGGCAATTATTTTAAAATTGTTATATATGGCTAATATCTGTTTTCTTAATACCACAAAAAAACCCAAACCGGATTGAATCACATTCAGTGGTGCTCTTTCATTCCCCTTTCTAAACAAATATTCATGAAGCTTTTTAGAATCCATTTTAAATGAGCTCCAATGAAATGATAAGGCTAGAGGAAAAAATGAGAAATTATTTTCCTAGGCAGCTAGAAACCAACGTGGTTAATCTTAACTATGTATATATTTATATATTTATTTATTTTTTTTTTAGCCAATTGAATTAGAAACACTCCCGAAGAAAGTTTTTCAACCACTAACAAATATCTAACACAGGTAGTCCTGATGCCCCTCTGTGAAAATGCTTACTCACTGACAACATATAAAACCTTAATGACTTGTTTTACCAGGTCTTATATTACTTTAGCCTTTTAAAGTAAAGTCAAGTGAATCAATTAACTCCACTCCAAATTAAGTTGCATAAATAGTAGATAGCCTATCAAGGAATTAAAATAGGAGGTGGAATTCAGCTCTCAGAAAGATAACTAAAGTTGCCTGAATAAATACAGGCTCATATAAACTACAAAATTCCCTGGATTCCATTTCTTTCATTAATTAGATCTCCAGGAACTATATAGAGAAGAAAGACATCTGGCTCACATGTAGAACTTCTACATATACACTTTGTCCCTTAACCTAAAGCTGAAGCTTACTCTTGGTCTGTTCTTACTATAAGCTCAATTGGAAGTTTCAAAAGTAACCTGTAAGTTTGATTTAGATTTGTAGGCATCACAGCAGAGGGCAGAAAATGCAAAGAGATGGGATTACTCCTCCAAACACTTCTCTATTCATTAATTTTGAAAAGTCAGCGTTCTTATACTTGAGCATTTAAAGGGAAATGAAACTACAAACTTCAACATGATTTGTATATTATATGCCTTACCTGTGAAATCACGAGGACACAAACACTGAAACAAAGGTTGCTCTCTCAGTTGGCTCATGTCGATGCAAGTTGATCCATCAGAACAACTATTTGCGTAAATTAAACATGCATTTTCAGCAAATTGGCAAAATTTTCCTGTCCATCCAGGTGCACAGAGGCACTAGATGTAACAAATGCACAAACAAACAAAAAAAAGAGAAAACAAATGAAAATGTAATGTGAAAGTTTGTTGAAATTTCTTTGTCTCTTGCATTTTACTACTGAATAAAAGTACAGTAGAATGCAGAGTGTTACGTGTTGCTAGGACTGTTCTTCATGCCTGTATTTACAGATGACAAAACAGTTGAAAAAGGCAGAATTCATCTATCATGTCTGTTGAAAAAGTGTGGCAAAAAGGGATGCTTGAGTAGGAGGACATGTAAGGTAATTAGTGGCTGTCAGTCTGCCACTAGGAACTCCATGTAGGAACAGAAGACTGGAGTGTGCAAAAGTGATTTAAAAGGCCTGGAGGTGAGGGAGAAACCAGGCAGTGATACATCCTGCAAACACAGAGGCAAACCAATAATGAGAAACCATAGTATGAGCTTTCAGTTATAAATTCTGTCCCTCTTGACAACTAAAATACATAAAAATATTTTCTTCAGAGGAAAAGGGAAGATTTGATGCTATCTAGTGAAGTTTTTGAGTAAAAGACTAGAGCTAGTCCTTTAAGGGAAAAGAAATTTCTGGAGTCATGGAGATCTCCATCACAGCAGCTTCCATCTCAGGCTACATGTTCAGTTCTGTGTGTTACTACAATGCCCACAGCATTACCCACTACATAGATGTCCAGGGCCACCTCCCTCCTGGTGCACTGGAGTGGTCCACAGTGTGTCTCAAGCTCCAGGGGCAGTGGACATCCGTAGCAGCCCTGGTCAGCTTCTGCTGGTGACTCAAAGGTACCTCTCACTGTCAGTGGTGGCAGCAGTGTGTTGTCTGGTCCTGGCCTGGGCAGGGATGAAGGATGGTTTGTGGATCTGCAAGGTCCTGATCCTGCCTGGGTCATCAGCCACCCTGTGCATTGCATCATGGCTGGGATGGACCCTGCCATTGTGGAGCATGATATGCAACAGAATTAGTGTGACTTGCCTTCCCAGGGCCTGGAAGAACATAATGTTCTCCAGCAGCTGTATACTCCTTATTTTTTATTTTCCTAATTCCTATCCCTGCCTCTCTCTGTAGTGACAATACCCATACATGACACTGCTATTTCCCAATTACATTCCCCTCAGTCTCCAGGAACACCTGTAACTCCCTATGTACTGTCCTTGTCCTTGATGTTATGTTTGGTTAAATTTGACACTGTTATAAAATTGTAAAAGCAAGGTGGCATTTTTCAGATAGTTATCTATGGGTGCACCTACCTTTGTCATTCAGTATACAAAGCTTCCCTCAAACAAACTTTTAAAAATATTATTTGTTCGGTGTGACAATGTATTTTAAATTCATATAATCCAAGAATAAATTAGGTTGAGAGAGACCTTTGGAAGTTATACAGTCCTACTCCTACCTCAGAACAGGTCAACTTTAAAATCCAATCTGGTTGCTCAGAATCTTTCTAGCTGAGGTCTAAGTATTTCCAAGGATGGCAATTCCACAGCCTTTCTGGAAACTTGTTGCTTAATTACACTTACACTTACACTCTGAACCATTTCTTCTCAATACCTCGTCAGAATTTCCCTTGTTGCAACTTGTGCACTCCATCACTGTGCGCTTCTGAAAAAAGTTTGGCTCTGTCTTGTCTATTATCACCCAACAGAGAGATGAAGCAAAGAATTATATCCCCATTCAGTTTTCTGTTTTCAAGGCTGAACAAACCCAAAGGCTTCAGCCTTTCCTCATACATCATGTGTTGCAACCCTTTCACAATGTTGATGGCTCTCTGCTGAACTTGTTCCAAATTTGTCAGTCTTTTTTAGTACATTGAAGCCCCAAACCACACACAGTCCTCTGCTAAACTGAAGTGACTAATGACTTCACTTGATCTCCTGGCTATGCTTTTACTAATGCAAGGCAGTATTAGATTAAGCTAACCTTTATCACCTTCCAATTACACTGACCCACTTCCTCATCTTCCTCAGACACATCCTGTTGAGCCCTTTGGACATATATAAATACCTTCTTTGCTAAAGTAGTTCCTAGTCAGGCATTCCTCTATCATTGACTGTCCTTTTTACATCTAAATTTTACAACTTGGCACAGGGACTTGGGAAACTTGAAAGCACATATTGCAAAAGCAGAGCAAAGACACTGAATATCAGCAACCTCATTCAGCAGTGGGCTTACATTATCCATGGTCATTTTTTTCTGCTGCTGTACTTATGAAAGTGGAATTTATAAAATAACTTCTCCTTTATGGTTGCCTTTTATAAGAACAGTATTTATCTGGAAATTCTCATTGACTAGACTCAACCTTTTATCTACTCAGTCACTAAACACTACTATTTACTGTTTAAAACTGTTTAACTAGTATTTTCTTTTTAAAAAAATCTTATGAAGTCCACTTTGCAAGAAAGAGCTTCTTCAAATAAGTTCACTTAGGTTTAACCCTCTTCCTAGTGTATACATGTTCACTTAAAAAATCTTTTCTCAGAGATGGAATTGTTGTAAAAATTACATTTACTTTTCATCTAGCAAAGTGGGTATTCTGTACATGGGGTGAAACGTATTACTGACAATAATTCAGGAATTAATTCACTATTTCCAGATTATACCCTGAATTGTTTTGAGGATAATTAAAGGACAAGTCTTAGGGATGCTTAAGCAAGCACTTTCCACCAATATTAAGACTTATTTTTATGCTGAATTAAAATCCTTCCAACAGCATACTGGTAATTTTTTTGAAAAATGATACAATAGCTTTTTATTTCCTTCTCAGTTTTCAATTTCCTTGTAAGATGTTTTGCAAAATGAAGATGTTAATGTAGATAGGGAATTCTGCTACTTTTAAAGTGAAGTGGAGAAAACCCCAACTCAACCCAAATTTTAGAGGTCAGATTGGGTATGAAAGCTTTCAATTTTTGTTTCATCTTACATATTCTCTTATAATGCTTTTTCTTATTCTTAGATTATCCTCTTTTTTTTTTTCCCCCTACTCATTCACTTATACAGTCTGAATGATGTGCATATCCCTGTTGTTGTTTGTTCTCTCAGCTTTTTCTACAGATATTCTCAACATTAGGAACTTGAGTGACTGGTTTATGACAAAATTTCAGGAACTCAGCCCACGCTGTTTGGCCAAATGAGAAAAAAGAAATTATTTGTCGATGTTGATACATTTATGAAATTTTTTAAAATACCAAAAATATAATCCTTAGTTTAGGTATCTTTTTAGGAAAAAAAAAAAAAAAAAAAAGAAGAAAAAAGAAAAAAGAGTACATAAATGCAGACTTTTAGTTCCCCACATTCAGCTTATATTATATGAGTCAATACTACACTGTTGGTTCTTGATGGCTGCTGAAGTGACTGACTTCTGTTACTCATTTGTTCCCAGGTCTGAGTTGCAAAGGGACCCACAAAGGAGGTTCAGCTTTCTCTTGGTACAGCTGTAGTATCCTGTCTACTGTGGTGATACTAATTCCTGAACATCTTCAACTGCTCTTGCATACATAGTCCAGAATGGATTTTCTTTCATGTCTTGGCAAAAGTTTATTCGGAGGTCAGTTTTTCAGCTGGGGAGTTGTTTTGGTGACAGTCTAGCTCTGGTTGGACTAGATGACCTTTAAAGGTCCTTTTCAACCCAAACCATTCTATGACACTATGATCTCTAATATGATATACTTATTCACGTGAATTCCTGATTTCAGGTAAAATTATTAGAAGTCTGGACAGAAAAATGACATAGATTGAATAAATTATTTAATTTTAATAAAGATTTTATTCCTTCATTTTTCTGGTGGACATATGGAGGGAAAATAAATTACTTTTTCATAGAGACAAGTATTCCTCTGGCTTCTGATAAAGTAGAATTCGGATGAAGCATCACTCGCATCTAGGCAA
>JANHGN010012942.1:40947-65783 GCA_024605025.1 Megaceryle maxima | reverse complement strand
TGTGCAATAACCTGATGTTAGCCTTTGAATTAATTTTTGGGGAGACTTCAAATTTAAGAAAAAAAAAATCCTTACTTTGGTATTCAGTATTTCAGAAAGTTACATTTTACACTTTCCTGAGTCATTTCCCAGGAAGCTCCCCATGAGTTATCAAACCTGAAACTTTAGGACCCTTGATTTCCTTCCAGAATTTACAACCCTTCCTACAACTCAACCCTGCTTCTGAGAACAGGGAAATGCCAGGGATGATTGGGAGGGGTATATGCAAAGCCTAAATTTTTTCTAGATGGGACAGTCTTTTCACTTTTCCTCTACTACTGGTGAAATGAGAGTAAAAGTCTCCTCCAGAGTTAATTCAGAGCTCCTAAAATTATCATCCCCACTTAGCCTCTGGAGGATCCACCTGTCTATATTGACTACAGAGGAAGCTTGGCAGGTTAGCACCTTCCAAGACTTTGTGAATCCCACTTGGTCATACTTGGAGACAAGGACTTTAAAGGTTCTAAAAACAGGTTAAAAATAAGATCACTTTCAAATGTTGTGTCTTATTTAACTAGTATCATGGGCTTTATTTATTTGGTTGTTGGGGGGTTTTTTGACTCTTTCTCAAGTGAAACTTAATTACCGCTATGAAAAAAAAAGTGGGTTTTTTTGTTATTGGAAATTGTATTTCATGCTAGTGTTTGAGCCTATGAAACAGATGAAGAAAATTTAATCATGATGAGTCCTATCCAATTGTAAAAAGAGGAGTTTTCTCTAAATTACCAAGATATAGATCAATATTATTGAGTGCAGGTATGTCAAGTGATATTTCTAAAAAGGTGTGTTTTGTTATTATTATAATCAAATTTCCACAATATTAGCAGATACACAATACCCTTACAAATCTAGAGAGATTTGAAGATATATTTCTTCTAACTTTTATTTGAAGATGTCTTCAACTGATTTTGCTTTTATAGCTATATTTTTGACATGAAATAATTAAGTTCTCCATTTAGCCATCTACATGGTGTTATAGCAACCCAAATAACAATGTTTCAAGCCTTCTTATCTAGCAACAAATAAGTATAGTCTTGAACCTTATTTTGGATGTCCTGATAAAAGAGTGGGTTAAATGTCTAGACCTAGATCTTTGAGCCTTTTTCAAATACTTCAATTCTTGAGGACTGTAAGAATGGGCTGTCTAAAGGTTTTATGTCACCACTTTTTCATTCAAAAGAGGTTTTTCAACTACAAAGGTCGCTTCAATTTCCAATTGCACCATAGAATCAGGCTGGCATAAACTTCTGACATACTGTATATATTAAAAATGTCATCTCTCACTGTGAAAGGCTCATCTGGGATCTCAGGCCATAGAGTAATTTCTAAGCCTTCCTTCAGCATGGGGGAACTTGCTATCCTAACTGGAGTCCTCTGGGTCATAGGATGTCTCTGCTCTTCAGTTTCAATCATCTACATTTTCATATGCTCCCCCATGAACTATGCTGCCCTTTGCCATAAGCCTGAGGCATTTTCTAGCCTTGCATTCTGGCTTTTCCATAGTGCCTGAGGCTTTATAAAAGCCTTGATAACTTTTTTTTAAGAAAGGAATTCATATATACCCTTATTTGAATTATAATACCCTAATGGAGAAGTGAAACCAGAGGCAGACAGGTGGGAGATACAGGTAAAGATATACAGGTAAGACTAGAAGGCAGCAAAGGTGTTGTCATACAGATGGATGATGAAGTGACAGACAGTGCTCTTGACACTATATTTCATATTAAAAAAATATTGCACTTCAGAAACTTCTGAATGTGTTTTAGAACACTTCTAACCTTACAGAATAGTCACACTATCAGAAATTCTGTAATTTGTTGTTCACCACCTGATCAAACTATACTTTATTCCAGCAGTATTATTTGACAGACAGATATTGCCTAATCTACCTTGTAGTGGATCAGTGAGCTCATCTTTTTAAGCTGCCTTATGTGTCCAGTATCTTGATTCTTTGTGTTCTTACTAAAAATGACAGCAGAACTTCTATACATTCATTATTTTAAGGAAAATAATGGAAAGTTAATTATAAATTTTTAATATATTGAGGAATTTGTATGTTTTATCAAGACTTTTGGCACTTACGGTTCTGGAAACCTATGAACAGGAATCAATTATGCTCTTGAAGAGCCAGACTGAAAGTTGTATTTGTTTTTGTAACAGCTGTAAGGGTACTTAAACTGTGGATATTGAAACAAGCTAAGCATTTGAAAGGTTCTGCTTCATTGGAGAATCGGCAATTTTAACTGACTTATAAAAGCAGTTAACTTAGTGTAGTGGTCAATACCGGTCAAACAAATTTGTTTTTATCTTGAATCCTTTGAGCTGGGCACCAAAAAGGACTGTTGTGGTTTAACCCCAGCCTGCAGCTAAACCTAGCCCAGCTAGTTGCTTGCTCACTCCTCCCTGGTTGAATGGAGAAGAGAATCTGAAGGGAAAAAGTAAAAAAATTCATGGGTTGAGATAAATACAGTTTAATAAGTAAAGCAAAACCTGTGCACACAAGCAAAGCAAAATAAGGAATTCATTCACTGCTTCCCATCAGCAGGCAGGTGTTCAGCCATCTCCAGGGAAGCTGGGCTTCATATGCTAACAGGTACTTGGGAAGACAAACACCATTACTCCAAACATGTCCTCTACCCTCCCCCAGTTTATATGCTGATCATGACATCATATAGTATGGGATATCCCTTTGGCCAGTTTGGGTCAACTGTCCCAGTTGTGTCTGCTTCACAACCTCTTGTGTACCCCCAGCCTACTCGCTGGTGAGGCGGTATGAGGAGCAGAGAAGGCCATGATGCTGTGTGCTCAGCAACATCCTTGTATTATCAATGCCGCTTTCAGCACAAATTGAAAACACAGCCCCATGCAAGCTGCTATGAAGAAAACTAACTCTATCTCAACCAAAAGAGCACACATACATTTTTTTAATTTGGGTAATTACAGTATAGAGGTATTTTAGGATGGCTTAATCTTACCAGCAACTCGTGAAATCAAGATATGTTTCTGAAGATATTTCCATCATATTAATAGCTCTGTGCTTTGGTATAACTAACTTAAAAGTAATACAAATGTAATGTTGACCAATAGAATAAGGGCACAAAACACAGCATGAAACACAGTGGAGGTGGTTTATAAATGCTCATGTAACAAGAATTAAATGTTAATTAACAGGGGTTGTGTTTCTGGCACAGGAATAATCTGGGGTTTTTTTCCAAACCAAAGGAATTATAAATGCAGTGAATTACTAGACTGCTTGTTAGAATGCTTGTGTTAGCAATAGGAGATTGACCTTACATTTTATAACTATACAAACAAGAAATATTTCCTGTAATACAGAAGTTCCTCTGTAACTGTAACAAGAGAATAAATGAAAGTTACAAAAAAGATTGTGAAACTCTTGTTTTGAGTGCTCTGAAGGCACACTTTCAATCCTGTTAGGTTTTTAATCCATCCTTCTTCAGCAGTGGAATGGAGTTAATCAACAGTTAGTGTGATGGCATAGTACTATCTTTTTATGGACCTTTTTATAGACACGGGATTTGTACATGAAAGTGTTGTCTGTTGATTGTATGGAATATGACTTTGACTCCCCATAACTGGTTCTGATGTAACTGGCTTTAGCTTTATTCCTCTTGCAGGAGATACTAACTTCTGCTGATTGCTTCTGCAATCTCTCATCTAATTAAAACCATCAGTCATGTCCTTTGTGGTGAATTGAATTTGTAACTTCATCAAATGTGACTATGACAGGGTAGCTATGACATACTTTTGCAGTTACTTGGAGGTGTGAGGCATGTGAGCTGAGACCATTGATAGATGTGGTGTTTGATTATGTGGACAGGAAAGAATATGTTGGAGACTTAGACCTTCAGAAACCAATTTTAAAAGATATAGGTGTAGCCTAGCCCCATAGTTTTGCAGAATGCTTCTTTAGGCTGAGGAGCAATGAGAGAGAGAAGTAGAATTAAGAAATGGGAATGAGGTTGCTTGAAAGTTTAATTTAGATGATCTTTAAAGTGACAGGAAAATTATGAGCAAAGAGAAGAATTAGCCAGCTGTCACCTGTAATCTATGCATTTTCATTAGCTGGTGCAAATCAGAGATGCTCATTTGCAGTTGATAGAATTTATAGCAATGGGATTTGCTTCTAGACCTTTTTGCAAAATGGGTTTGATGGGTTTCATTCATTAGAAAACTTCAAATTCAGAACCAAGAAGAAGAGACAACTGCAGAAGAACATCTGACTAATCAAACCACTTCTGAGATAGGGCACAGACCCATCCAAGGCCTTGATTATCAGTGTGGAGAATCTTTCCAGTCTCAGGTGAGTGTCCTGGTCAGCCACCCTGCTGAGTTCTTTCTGTGTTCAGGGGCAGTTTTTCCATGAAAGTAATTTAATTTTATTTCAATACATAATATGAAAAAGAGAAATAATATTTTGAAATGTTTCATAAAACAGTTACCTTCTGGCAGCATCAGTACAACCACTTTCTCTTGTTTCTTTGTTGGATGTTTGTTGGATGTTGTGTCTTTGTCATCTTCCATGTTTCTTTTCACTTTATGTCCCATATCTGATTCTTCTGGCAATCTATTTCACTCTATTTTTGTAACTTATCACATGCCTTTAGTAAGAGAATATAAGAACAGGCTTATTTGCCATGATCCTCTTTGACATTGCACTATATTTTTGTCAAGTTTGTAAAAAGGACCAGGGAATTCCTTTATGCCTAAATTATTTATATGAACACAAATAGAATACAGTGGCAGCATGATCTTTTATTAATAAACCTCTTAGATATTGTCCCTGCTGCAGATGAATTCTGATAGAGAGGAAATGTCTGTGACAGCCTAGGAATGGCAAGTACCAGGGGTACTGTTCTGGGAGATGAAGCATTCAGCATGACTGATGTTTTCTAATGCCATATGTGAGCAAGGACAAGACCTTCGGAAATATCACCTACTATGATTTTTTGTTTAAAATGTTTCCAGGTAAGGCTACTTTAAATGCAATGGAGCATTTTGTAAATGGTAAAAAACTATGAAATACAACTCGATCCTCTCCCTCATGTTCCTTAACTTTTACTATTTTGAAATGCTACATACTTTTTCATTCTTCACCTTGAAAAGGAATAGCCAATGTTTGCCTTACTCTCAAACATACACATGGCAGCAGTGTACATGATCATACAGTCATAGAACTGCCCAGGTTGGAAGGGAACTCAAAATATCCTCTGGTCCAAGCTTTTGTAGGAAAGGCAGCCTAGATGAGATTATTTAGTGTGCTGTCCAATTGCATCTTGAAAATCTCCAACAATGGGGAGTCTACCTTGTCCCTGGGAAGGTTGTTCCAGTAAGTCATCATTCTTACTCTGAAAAAATTTTTTTCCTATGTCAAGATGAAACTTCTCTCAGTGCAATTTGTATGTGTTCCTCCTTGTCTTCTCTGGCACCTTATGAAGAGAGAGCCTCCATCTTCTTCACAGACATTTAAACAAGATCTTTAAACGTGATTCCTTTTTAGAATAAAATAAGATTGTTGTAGGTACTAATTGTCAGTTCATCTCCTATTATGCTGTCTCCTATCAAGATATTAACTAAAGGTAAGGCTATGATTCAGATATTATAAGATTAATTTCCAAATTTATCTTTTTTTTTTTTTCTAGTTACAAATAAATCATCAGTCATTAAATTATAATTTCAAGTCAATCTGAGCAAGGAACTTAGCAACCTCTAATTTAAGGGAATATTACTTCCTTCTATTTTGTACCTTCATTATTAAGCCTAGATCTGATGATCATATACTCCACTATGTAATTTTTTAATTTTGAGATCTTTTAGAGAGTAGAGCAAATCTGTTTGTATTTCAACCTCTCCTTTCCCCTGGATAATAGGTTCAGTCCAAAATATTAAATAATTTCTTCAAATCTGGACACTTCAAGCCCTAGAGCTAAAATGTTACATATAAAGCAATTTATGGTTTTAAACCTTGGTTTATGTAAATATAATATTCTCCATTAGAATAATTCTGCCTTGTTCATTGGAGACTAAAAAGTAGTGTAGTATCCATTTTGATAATATTGCTTCTTCCCTCTGAGCTCCAATCTAAATATTTCCATCTGTCAGATTTCTTATTTAATATTTTGAATAATGGCAGTTGCAGGAAAAAAAGGAAACAGACATTTTTATTTCACTTTCTTTTGCCAGGCTTTAGTGGTTTTACAGTTTTCTTGGATTGCAGAAATGTGTGTGTGAAGACTTATAGTCTTTTCCTTTGCCAAGATGTGTCCTAGAAATCCAAGGTCATTTGCAAATGTTCATGACCAAACATATTTTCTAACATTAAAAATATATATATATATATAAAAATCCTGCTTTCCCCAAACCAAAACTCAGTTCTCTGCTAAAATGGAAGGAAACATTTGGGAATATGAAATGAAGAACTATAGAAGTTCTCTTTCTCTTTCTGCAAATGCACTAAACAAGACACTTTCATGACATAATCTGTTGTCTTGACATCAGTCCTGAATCCTGCTACTGTCTCTGACATTGTATAAGTGAATAGGGAGGGCCCAATAGCTCCCAGGTTAGCCAGTAAACTGATAAATTCCTGTCACATTTGCTGGGTAAGGGAGGGAAATAATGATCGAGAAGTTTTGGGAAATCAAAAGGTCAAAACACCACATGAAAAGAAAGTTTCAGTTTTTAAAACTCCACTTTCTAGTGAGCCTTGCTAAAGCAGCTGTTGGTGAGGATCCACCTTTTTGAACTGTTTTATAATTTTACATGATCCATCTAGAAGTAATTGCTCTGAGTTAAAGACTTGATGTGTAAGTTTATAGTTGAGTAATTTGGGTTCTTCATGTTTGTTTTTTTTCACAAAGCCTTGCATGAAGAAAAGGACAAAATAAAAATAAGCAATAAAAGAACAGAAATAATTTTAATATCTTAAAATATTTTCTACATTTTTTAATTATTTGTCTCTCTACTTTATCTCAGATGTTCAAAGTTCCAAGGAAATACAATATCTAATACACAACAGAATATCAAATGTCCACAAATCAAAGCCTGCCCCCTCACCCAAGGTCTGTTTAGGAGTAAATGTTAGGAAAATACAGAGGAATCTCCCAGCATGTCCTATATAAGTCCAAAACCCATGAAGTCTGTAATGAAAAATAAATAAATGACTCTGTCCTTCACTGCCAAGCTTTTAATCCATAATGTGAAGTTGTCCTCTGTTGTTGTCAACAGTGATAGATAAATCATATCAGACAAAATAAGAGCCAGGCTGACCCTTTACCACTTCCTTAAGCCCAGTGCAAACATTTATAATGCTTAAAAACTTTTTTCCTCTATTTTCTTTCCCCCTTTTCACATCTCTATCACTTGCTGGTTTCTGTTCGGAGGGGAAGAGTAGAAACATCTGTGGGAACTTGTTGGAAGTGTTCTATCAGGAATTTCAGCCCAATTTCCTAACCCAGAGGGGTTTCAATAAGACCACCCCACCCACTGCTTAGTCCTTCATAAAACTATGACTCCTGCTTCTCAAGACTTCTGGGAGCAGGAATGTATGAAGAAAGAAGCTTTACAAACAAGGGGTCACACACCCAGGAATGACACAGAACAAAAGCTATGCTGAAGAAGGAAAGCCAGAGGGAGAAGTGGCCTTTCAGGAAGACCCAGACAAGAACAAGAAACAAGAAGACTAAGAAAGGCAACTGGCTGAATGAGTTAAGGGAGAAGACAACAGAGGGAAATACACTAAAGCTGAGCCTTTAGTAAGATCCAGGGTAAAATGGTTCAAGTCAAAGGAAAAAGTGCAGCTGATTTAGGTATCATTGAAAGTGGTTCCTTAATTTGTTACCTAAATTTCATTTAAGTCAATGAGCAAAATAGACAGTGAATTTCATATTATGTGGGCAGAGCCCTAAGTGAAAAAGGGCATGAAATTAACTGAATTTTGTCTCTTGTAATGCTCCTGCTGGGCTAATTTCAGGATCAAAGCCTAGAACTATAATTGTGTTGCTCATTAAAATAATGGAACAAATATTGAGAGAAAAATAACAAAATCCAGGGCAGTAGTCCAAGAGCGATAAACAGCATGGGTTTATAAAGAACAGGTCTTGCCTTACAATTAGATTGCCTTTTTCTAATAGAATTACAAAGGGTCAAATTCTACTATGTTTGCAAGGGCTGACATGCACTTACAGAACCACCAAAGTCTGTTCCTGCTAGCATTTACCTGTGTGAATGATGGTCCTAAATGCTGAGCTGTAATTAGTAGATGAAGGGAGACTAGTAGAGTAATACTGTGCCTCATGATATTTTTGTGATCAAGGGTAAATTTCCAGATAAGTTTTGTCATGTAGGAACCAGGATATCACTTGGAGATTTTCAGTTCAGAAGCACTATAATGGGTAAAAAAAAAAAAAAAAAAGTAACAAATGGCAATGTACAGATCTCTGCAAGGTGCTTTGAGTGCCATGTCAGTGTGACTTTATGCAGTCAGAACTACAAAATGAAGAAATTAAGAAAGCCACTTAAGGGAAATTTTCATACTGAATTATAAGACATCGGGAGTATAATAACTATGTTGTGAAAGTGAGAAACCTGAAAAGGTGTTAACAGTTGTATGGGTAAATGGTATGTGAATGGGATTTAAGAATGCAAGAACCAAAACTTTTGGCCTGCACTTGCAAGGTGGAAAGGTGGGGAAGTACTGAGGGAAATATTCAAGAGCTACATGAAAATCCTCCATGTCATAAACCAGGCTGGTCAATATACTACCTGACAATGTAAAGCTCCAGTACTCACTCAGAGAATCCTAGCTATAAAGAAGGGAGAAGGATAATGTAACCAGATCCAGGGACAAATGTATCATGTTTTGTGTGGTAGATAAATGGGAGATTATCTACAGTAATATAGCTCTATTCCTACCTATCTACAAATGTTTGATGAAGGAACAACGTAACAATCCATCATGCACTGGCATGAAATTGAGAGGGGAAAATGTAAGACAGTGTCTGGAAGACCTGTGAAAGAAGTCTGGAAGACTGTGGAATGCAGTAGTTCACTGGGTGGAACAAGTTCTCTTTTGCATAACAGCCTGGCATAAAGGTAAGGCATGTGACAGCCCCTCTAAGGGTAGCAGAGGTCCCATGGCAGCATTCAAAATCCAGTAATCCCTGACTCAGCCAGGAGGTCCTTATAGTGCTTAGACCTCCTTTATCCCTGTCAGGTGTAGCGAAAGGTTTAAGGATTGAGTTACGCATGGATTATTCTGGTGATAACCATTGGCTATTGCTAGAAATTACTGGATTTCTTTTTTTTCCTCTGAGATCTTTTTCAGGTTTTTTAAGGATTAATAAATCCTTATTTATTCAAGCAGTCCCAGTAGGAAATCAACAGAAATATTTGCATAAATTTTCCGATGGCATTATGCATTATGGCTCCAGCGTTTGTATTTTCTCCTTGCTTTACAGCTGGTCTAAATTATCATTGTACTGTTGAAATCTATTGCATTTAAACACCTGACACTTCCAGCTGTCCCATGTTTACTAGTTTTAATTGTTGCCAGTGTCAAGAAAGAAAAATGGAATGTTTGCTAGTCCTTTTGATGACATGGGATAGGAAAATTAAAACAAACAAACAAACAAACAAACAACCTATATACTGTCTTGTAAGATCTCTAAAACTCAAGTATGGAAGAGAGGTAAATTATTTCCAGTGTGAAAAATAAGCTTCCATGTGAAGTTCTTTGATAAATCAAAATATATACCTGACATAAAGAGAGAGAGCATGAGCTTCCATCCCTTCTATACAGCTGTCGTGTTATGGCCTGCAATACTTGGAGTCAAGTGGAAAGACAAGCTGGAGTGGGAAAAATATCACCTACCCATATCCTTTAAGTGGTGCTTTGCCATAAATTTTTTTCTGTTTAATCTGGTTTATGTTAGCAATGCTGCACATGGTAGGACAATGTGACTCCTGACATCTTCAGCATGAGCAGGATCAGCTTATGCATTTTATTTTTGCCATGAAGCTGTTGGAGTGCTAGTCCTTTATGGCTAGTCCTTATGCATGCATCTAATTGCCTTCACAACCAATGGAATCTTTACCTTGGTAGACTGTAGTTTTGCTTCTGAACAGCTTGCTTGCCACACTAAAATAAAAACAAAATTAAAAATTATTTTAGCTGAATTTTATTACTGTATCAACAAAAGAAGAAAGTAGCTGTTATTGTTACTCTTTCATAAATTCAGGCATTTTTTTCATGTTAACTGCACTGAAATTTAGAAATATGAATCTGTAGGGTGTGAGACTGTATTTAACAAAAAAAAATTCTTTGTGCATACAGTGTATTGTCTTGTGTTAAGATTTGGTGGTTAGGTTATAACCATAATGGTTGTTCAATTATATCCTAAATTAGATCATTCAGTAGTGGGATAAACAAGCTGCCTGGCAGTATGGGTTTTGGTTGATGAGGAAATAAGTGAATACAAAAAAAAGGCTTTAATCTTCAAGCATGTCCTTCTCCCGAGTCACAATGAAGTATTGATGGTATATTCTGAACTAATCAGTCACACTGATTTTTGTGGACAAATGCTAATGAACTTACAAAAGAACCCAAACTATTCTGAGCATTGAGCAACATGAAGTCGTTGTGAATTTAAATATCTGAAAAAAAAACCCCACATTCATTTGTTTCTATATAATTTTCAACTATAGCTTTGCAACAAGGGTGTAAAATTGCTGAAATATTTCTGTAATGTTAAAAACTGCAATACTATATCCAGAAGATATCAGAGCATTGTCATCTCAGGTTTTCCTCTGTGAATAAAAATTTCCCCATAGCAGTAATTTTTATTTGGTCTTGTATTAGCCTTTCACACCTAACTGGATTTTATGCAGTGACTTTACAGAGAGCAAAGTACTGGCCTCTAAAGGCATTGGAAAAAGTCCCAAAAATTTCAGTGAAGTCTGAATTAGCCTTTCAATGATTAAATGTAAGAAAATCTTCTTTCCAGGAGTTATGACAGCTATGTATAGATAGACCCCATGTCCATCTTCCAACCAACACATAGTGCTGAAAGAACTTCAGGAAGTTTGGAAAGGCAAGGAATGATGAGTTGCAACACCAAGAAGTTATGACTACCTGCCCCTGGATGTTCTAGATGTGTTTTGGCCATGTTCTGTCTTTGCTGAGTGCATCAAGCTGGGATCTACATATTCCAGGAGGAGTATACAAGGTAACTGGAATATCAGATATATACTCATCTTTAAAAATCATGTGAGTCTCTTTACTGGCACTTACTGGTGATTAGCATATTTATGCATAGGTTTACTAGGAGGACCCAACCTACACCTTACTGTGCTGTTCCCCTGATGTGCTAAGCCAGCAGGAATGTTCCTCTGGGAAGTATGATGGCACGTATCTCTGGATATTTATACGTATCTAAGGATCAGACTCAAGTTAGTGTAGGAAAATATCCTTTGCTAGATCCTCAGACCAGTAAAGAACGTAGAAAGGTGTGGCAGCAATGGGAATGTCCTCTGGGCACCAGAGTTGCAACATCATTCACAGTACCCCTCTGCCTTGACAGATGGCTATACCCCTAATGATGAAGATAAAACTGTGGCCACCACTTTTTGGATTATAACAAGTCGTCTCAGGCATAGACCAATACCTGCTCCCCGTTTACCTAATATTGCTATCTAACACTTTTCAAGCTCTTCAACAAAGAGGTCACCTATTCCATAGACAAAGGCCCCATTGTATTGATTTTCACTGAAAAAAGATGCTGATGGGCTAATTAATCTATGTGCAAAGAACTAGTACATGTATCAGCTAAAGTATTACCAAACTGTTGTAGTACGGAATTTATAATGCTTGGCTGAGCCATTAATTTTTAAGCTCAGGTTCAGCCCAAGGCTGTTTGAAATAGTTGCATCACGAATGCCTGAGAATCCCTTTTTATACTGGAGGTACTACCTTTACTTTTAATCAAAGTCAAGACCAAAGTCATCAGTCATCCCTTATGGTACCAAAGTAACATCTTTAACACCTTTATCTGTGGTATTGGAGATATAATACTTCTTTTCTGTAAAACTTTTCTTTTGAGTCTGTGTTTCTGCAGAAAAAGGTGAGTACCATTAATAACATCTTCTGTGAGAATTCAGGGGAGATTTTCATGAGGAGGGAGACTGTCACCAAGATCCTTAAGCTGAGAATCTGCTGTAGCTAAGCACTGCTAAAATACTAAGCAGACACTTGAAGGTAGTAGCAAGTATTCCTCACATTCAGAAACTGGATGATGAATCCTTTTAATTGGAGAGATGGGAAAAGTCCATAGAGACTAGAGGAGGTCCACACCTCCCAGTAATGGATGTGTCCTACCCACTGAGTTTTCAGATCTTCAGCTTCAAGAAGAAAGCAAGCAGAAAATACTCCTAATTATATCGACAGCCTGACCAGGGATTTAAAGCTCTATGTACCCAGTGTAGAGACTTGAAAGTTAATGCTCATGTCTTCAGCATTTAATGGTTAGTGGTTCAGAGTGACAATGAGTTTGTGAAGTGCCTGCGCATCACGTGATAACTGTGCACCAGACCATGGCCTGTAGTTGCTGGGGCTGTTAAAGGATAAGCTGGTAAAGACTATGTCAGAATCATCTACCACTTTTAAATTTCTGAATTCTAATTATTTTATTTTTATTTAATTATCAAACAGTATATAAACTCCACTATCATTTTAATACTAAAAGTTGTTGGTTAAGCTATTTATTTTTAACTTTCTTTTACTTTAACATTTTTTTTTCTTTAGTTGGGTTTTGGGTTTGTTTTTTTGTTTTGGTTTGGGTTTTTTAATTGCTATGTACCTCCATGATAACACAATTGCACTCATATGACTGTATTAAATTATTTTTTGGCTTTTATTCTTTTGTAAAAAATGAGAGCAGACATTGTCTTTCCTGTATTTCCTTGGGCTTAATAAGTGCTTTTTGAGGAGAGCACACTGAAGCAGAGAAACCCCTGACTCTGCTAGCACCTTTCTTCCTAACATGAGGCAGTCCCCTGTTTTTTGCTGACTTTTCAGATTAAAAAGTCTTTTATAGTTCAAATAAAAGACTGTTTCCCTATAGAATCTCTTCTAATTGAGCACCTGTATACAAACAAAAGGGACCTGGATTTTGTTTTAGCCTTGTAAATAAGAAGCCTTGGATGTGATCCAGCCATTGAGTGGGGGAGCAAAATAATTGACAGTCTGGTCACAGCTGGCAGCCACACCAGTAGGGTTCCAAAATACAAGGATAGGGGGGAGAGGAGGCAGAAAATATACACTTTTTACAGGATATGGTCTCACTAACATATCTAGTTCTTCAGGTGCAAATCTCAGAACTCTTTGGCTGGAAGAAACAACTCAGTATACTGCTAACTAATTCTTGCCTAATGCTGGCCTTCCAGTAAAGCCATCTCAGGCCAAATCTTTTTCTGTGGTAAAGGTTGCTGATCTTTACCTTCACCCAGAGATTTGAAGATGTAAGATTCTGATCCTTACCCACTTAAATATTGACTCATAGTAATGGCTATTTTGATCAAATACTTTATCAATACACTCTTAAGTCTGCAAAGAAGTTTAAAATTTAGAAAACTACTGACATATTGAACATTAAAATGTTAATGCCCAATAAGAAGTGCAGACGACCTTTTAAAAATGTGAATTGTTTCTCCAACAGGTGTTCTGATGAGCCTCATCTTTCCTCTTATTTTCTTGAATTTGTGCACATCCTTGAGATACCCACTGTGCTGTCTGGCTAGTCAGAACGCTTCCTGAGTTGTATTAATAATATTTGCTTTGGCACTGAATAACTTTGAAAGGGTTATGAGAGGAGTACAAAAGCATTCAGAAGCTTTTATCAGGTGTAGTTGCAGGGTTTATTTTAAAGTAAATGCTTAATATAGTTTCAGTTTCAGCTTCAAAGAGTCTTATCAGGTGCTGGGTTTATTCGGTATGTTATAGTCTTGCAATGTCTAAACCTCTTTCAGATGTTCATAAATGGTCTTGCAGAACTTTTTTGTGCTTTTTAAATATATCCCTTCAAAAGATAAATGTACAAGATCTGCTGATATTCAGTGGAATGCTTCAGTCTGGCTTTGTTTTGTACATATAAAAGTTTGTGTGTCTGGCCTTTTATCCAAGTTATTTTTGCTGCATCTGCTTGAGCCTAGATTATAATGTCCTCCACATGAACACACACCAAAATCCTTTACAGAGGAATGGATCTACATGTTTCACTATTGCAAAAGGAATTAGTCTGTTGAAAAGTGGGTCCAGGGATAGTAAGCAAGCAAGAAACATCATTTCAAGTACAGTACCTTCCTTTGGATTTCTTCTGCCTTTTTTTCAAAGTGAAATGAACAGATGTTGGGTTTCTTTAAATTTTACCTTGGTTTTGGTTAATAATCTCACTACACTTCAGATGTATGTGAAATGATATAAGGCAAATCCATAAAATGGGGGTTTGGGATTGAAATAAGGAGAGGAAAAATGTTTTTTGGCTTCTTGCTGGCCCTGTGAAGAGTTCTTAACAGTACCCAAGATCTGTCACTTTCACAAGCTAATGCAAGAAAAAAAAGAATTTTTTTTTTAATTAAAAAAAAAAAAAAAGAGACAACTGTGCCTTCCTTAAAATTTTCTAGTCTAATTGCATACACTAGCTGCATGGTAATTGCCATAGGTTTTGATATTTAGATATCCAGTCCATTTACACATTAAAGTTTAGATAGTCTGAAAGTGGACAGAAGTTGGTGGATTTCAGCTTAAATGAAAGATGTACCCTAAAATAAAGATCCATTCACAATGAAAAAAAAAAAAAAAAGGTTTAGTCCTTGCAAATGTTGCAGAGACTAGTTTAAGTACCAAAATCATAAAATAGAAAAATTGTGGGTGATGGAAAGGCTAGAATAGGGCTGTCAAATTTTAGATTTTAACATATGGACTGCTCACTCCCTGCTCTGCTTGCTAGTCATTCCCAGATGGTGTCTTTAGAGAGTGATGGTGAGGGGAAAGGAGCAGGTGGCAATGGCAATTTTTTAAATTTTTTTTTTACATATATCAAATTAAAATTCTGTGTTCTATATTAAAAAAAAAGGAATAGATAAAAGAATAGAGGAAGCATGGGGAAAGGTAATGCATAACTTGTAATTTGAGGCTGAAATTAAGGAAATCCTATTGTTATTAGCTGATGAGACAAGATCAGAATTTGGATCCAGATCTGAGATCCCTCATAAGTGGTGCATAATAGCTGGCGTGTAGAACCTTGTTCAGCCAGTGGTATGGCATGCCTCAGCAACTGCAGGAAGAAGCTGTTCACCAGAATTGAGTTAGTTTCTCCTTTGGTACACAGTGCAAACATATGCTTAAAGATAGGTTTGCATACATGTTTAAATGTGTTTGTTTAGATGGAAACCTTATGCCAAAAAGACGATGCTTGCAGTATTAGTGCTGAATGTTTGAGTTCATGATGTCAGGGATGATACTGATCTCTTTAAGCCTAAGGATATTTTTTGCAAGAGATTTCTTATGAGAAACATCCTTTCACTTCTTTTTGTTAACTCTTTGTTGATGGCTGATGCTGGATTGTGACATGTCTTAGTTTAAAGAGTTATTGCACCTCCAGGTGCTGACTCCAGCCTTTTACTGACACTGAGCCTAATTCCTCCTTTACATATGGCAGTAAGAGCTCCTATGCCACTGTACACATCACTGTTGTCATGTCTGTGTCCAGAAGCGTCACTTGTTTCCAGAGTTTTTCCAAAATATATGTAACATTTCTTTATGTGATATAATAAACCTAAAAGTCAGGTTTATTTCCTTATCATTTTCAGTAATAGCCTAGCTGTTTTTCTCAGCCTGTCTCATCTAGCTGTTTGAGAATCTGATCTTATCATTAGAAAAAACATGAGCAAGTTACCTTTATGTCTCTTACAGACAGGTATGTAAATCCTGGTAAATGTATGAATCTGATCAGTACTTATTATTGTCAGAAATCCTGGATTCTATGTGTACCTTTAATCTTCCAGGTTTGTGAGTAAAATCTCTCACCCAAGTGAAAGCTGAGGAGAACAGTAAGGTGTTAAAAAGCAGCTCATGCAGGAAAGAGTTAAATATCTACTAAACAATCACAGCACTTAAAATGCTCAGTTTTTTTCCCCTACACTGGACAAGGCTCAATGGTACAATTAAAAAACATTGAAATGAACCTCAGAGCTTTGTAAAAACCAGCATTGCATAATATATCTCATGATTATACTAAATCACTACCATGAAGTGAGTAAAAGCCCTATCTTTTTTGAATCCAAGGCAACTTAAAGGGAGTATTGATTTTCCCTTTACTGAGAAATGAGAATCGCATATTAGGAACGAAAGCTGCAGACACAATATAATGACCTTTCTCCTTGGCTTCTCTTTTCTAACACAAACAGAATAATTTTCATTGCTAGAGTGGATATTAAACAGTAAATCTTGTAGCAATGTATTTGCAAGTGTCTGTGCTTGTTTTATCCAATTAGCATACTTATCGCAAGAGCAAAAAAATGAGTAGATACAGCTTTTAATTTCTGGAGATATCAGTTCCATCCACAAAAACATTGAAAAGTCTCCAGCTGGAGGTCTATTCCATCTGTCTCAGTACTGAAGGGAGGAGGGGTAATTTCTTCCTGCAATTTTAACGCTGATGCATGATTTAGAATATGCGGGTAATTTCACTGAGG
Source organism: Megaceryle maxima (assembly GCA_024605025.1). Classification (NCBI taxonomy): domain Eukaryota; kingdom Metazoa; phylum Chordata; class Aves; order Coraciiformes; family Cerylidae; genus Megaceryle; species Megaceryle maxima. The sequence continues at coordinate 48,974 of JANHGN010012942.1, read as the reverse complement.
GCAGAGGACCTTGGCTGACCTCTATTTTATTCTATGCATGTTTTTGTAGCACAGCCCCACATACACTTATCTATTAAACAGTGTTACAGGTCATAGATGTGTCAGTATTCTATTTACTGCTTTAATTATATAGAACTTAAACTTATCAATACCTGACACATTACCTTAGGGGAAAATATCCTTACCATGAAACAGCATGGGAGTTATACTAAACCTACCTCAAAGAGAAGCTTAAGTTTGCAACAAAGCCATTAAGGGCAGATTTTGTTTTCACACCTGCTGTGTTTCTATCTAATCGCCTTATGTAAGACTGTCTGAAACAATGGGTTGAAGCTGCACGTGCTTCCAACTTTTTTGAAGTTTAGTTAATTTCCCCCTGATTTAAACTAATTGCAATTTCCCCCAAGTTATTACTTTTTTTTAGTTAAAGCTGCTCCTGAGTCAGCAATCTGTGTGTAAGGGTGTGTGAAATGACATCCTTGACCTGATTTCTCTGCTGCTGGGGAAAAATACCATGGAATTCTCATAGTGGAATATTTGAAATGCAGCTCAATGCATCCATCCACTTAGTCCAGCTGCAAGTCAGAGTTGTGGCACAGCACCAAGAGAAGAAAAAATAGATGCATGAAACCTGGAAGCATCAGCTTCTTGTGCCCCTTGCTTCTGTGGTTTTTATACATTTACAAGCAAGTTCATGTTTTTGAAAGTCCAGGAGTTGGCCAGCAATTCACACTTCTGGTAAAAAAAAAGCGGTGGCTGGAAATTTTAATTACTTTGAATGAGATGATTTTAAATTCCTCTTTTGTAAGATGGGTAAATGCATAGAGAGACAATACCTGGTACATTTGAACAAGGAACTCCATTAGAACAGAAAAAAAGTAATTAATTGTAAACAATTTTGTTATTCTCTGTTACACTTCACTGTGATGAAAAGCTTTTGACTACAATCTCAGCTTCCTACTACAAATCCAGTTAATGGTCAGAATAGAAAAGCAGTCAGTTCTGAGCAACCTGTTCTTTCTGATTATCAAATCTCGACCATGGAGATTCCTGCTCAGGCCAAGAAGAGTTTTTTCCCCTCTGAAGACTCTAATCCTTTTCCAGGTACTTCTAGGGTGGTTTAACAATCCAAGTGAGCTGAGGACCACTTGGGATGTGTCTTAGCATCAACCAAATCTTGACATTCTACTACATGCATTGATGTCTTCTGTTATAAATATTTTTTTTTGGTCAGTTTTATTAGTTTTGCACATCACGCTTTCAGATGAGGTGAAGTATAAGAAGCCAGAGAAGAGAAAACCACAGAGTTCCTGAACAATCGTTTAAGTCATAGTATGTCTTCGTTGCAGGTCATAATGCTCTGGTGTACCTATCGATAGAGAAGATGGATTCAGTGACAGCTTGCATATAACATTGACACATCACATGAGCTCCAGTTAATTATCTTTTGAGGTATGCAGATTTCTATTAACCTATGCTACTTTTCTAGCATATTCCATGATATATGTCATAGGTTTGAGGTGACATACCCAAACAACATAACAGATTAGAAATGGGAATATAGTTGCTACACTTTTTAGATTATTTTATCTGTCTTGTGTAACTGGACTTCCTAACGCTTACTCTAAAATTGCCTTACTCTGTTTCCCTTCCCCAAACAGGTGGGTCTTAGTAGCTTCATTATCCAGCCCATAAATACTTGAGATATTTTGAGAATGAGTGTTGAGAAAAGGTGTCCAATAGCCTAAACCAACCACTCAGAAAGTGGAATCTAAGGTAGGAGTAAAAACAGATTGTAGAGTCTAAGGTTTTAAAGCCACAGAAAGGACAACCTGAGTATGCCTAATGGGATCCAGATAAAATTATGATTATTCTTTCAACTGGGAGAAGAATTAGGAAGATTGCCTTTATCAACGAATGTCTTCAGGAAAAGCTTTACAAAAGTGTCCCCGTGAAAGGAGCCTGAAAGAAAAAGGAAAAGAAGCTTTGGAAAAGGAAACAGGTTCAAATACAAAGAGTTTTTTTAAATGCTCCCATGGGACAGAAGTAGCATGTTGAATGTGGGAGGTTATGGGAGAACTTGGGAAAGCATCTCTAGATAAAGGGTTGGAGTGCAAGCCAAGCTGCAAGAGTTTGGCCACTTGAGCCAGTAAAGTGGAACCTTGAGGCCAGAACAACAAAGAAGGAACAGAGCTGCTACTACTTGATTACCTGGGCCTACGGCTGATACACTCAAGAGGGAATTCCCCTTTGGTTTCAAGGGGAATATAGCATTACCATGTAATCCTGGAGAAACTGGCATGCCATTTGTGTTGGAGAGGCCAACCCACCTACTTGCAGTGACAACTGAGGTGATGAACATAATGTTTAAGTTGGATAAATTCAGATTCATTTTCGTTGCAAGTTCATCCATGTGGTTTTTTTGGGGGTTGTTGGGGATTTTTTGTCTGCCGATAATCTGATGATTATCAATTCTGAGCTTTAAGAATCCCATTAATTACAAATGTAATATGCCTCTAATGATCTATTTGCATATTTCAGTGCCATTTAATCGAGTAGACTGTATTGGATAATACAGAATGGTAAATATAAATGATGATGGAAACTACTGTTACGGTAATCAAGATAAAGTTACAAAGAACATGGTCATATTTCACAGCAGAAGTGGAGTGACTGAGTTCAGAAGAAATTTGCTCTCTGTCCCTATATAATCCATAATTAAAGAGTATGTAATTTGGGGTTTGTATCTACATCCTAAATGTCTTGTGTATACCATTGATAGAAGAGTAAAATTTGGTATTATACTTTGGTCTTCCACAGCATGGTAGTTTCTGTACTTCTTTGATGCCTGATTATTTGAACAGCTAACATTAGAAATAGGCACTTTCTATAGCTACTTTACAGGACAAAAACCTGGGCCTTTGTTTGATCTCTGTTGTTCTTGTGCCATTAGGATATCCTTCATTTGTCAGACCTCCCAGGAGCAAGCTCAACACTGCATCCATCAGCTGTGTCTCCTGTTTTAGTATTTCTGGTCAATACAACACAATAATATTGAGGTATATTATAAGCATTTTTACATTGCAGAGATGACTAATATAATTCAAGATAATGAGCTCCCATTAACTGTTTGAAAAAACAAGTCTGCCTGAAGCACAGGGCATATTAGAATTTCTAAGACATACAGCTTTTGTCTGAGAAGGGGCAGGTAGGAGTAAGACATACATTTTTTTCAGAAAGTGCAAAGCCCTTGGAATAATATAAAAGGCACTTTTCTGCTATTTTTGGTTAAGCAATGAAACAGGCCTTAGTCTGCCATTACTAGATGCTTTTGAAGATTGTACTTACATTGCCATTAACAGCGTAAGATGTGGGAGTTATGGATAATTTGTTGTGGTTAAGGCTGAGTGTGGTTTTGCTTACAGTAATCAAGTGGATGTCATCCATTTTGAGAAAAAGCACAACACTTAGGGTTTTTTAATTAAGGTATGTGGATGAGTGTTTGTACTTGTCTTACTTTTAACAGCAGAACATGAGATAACAGTGGATAATTTGTTACTGTTGTTAAAACTGACAACATTTACCTTAAAGGAATATTATACACAAGCCACCTTAACTCATTTTATTGTGAATACTTCCTAAGCTGTGCCACATATTGTGTTTGTTTTTCTCTCAATCTGAGAATTTGTGAGGCTACACAGATGGGTGACACAGAGGATCCAGCAGAAGTCACAACAAGAAAAAATTCTCTATGAACTTCTAAAGAGAGATCACATCTGCTTCCGAGGGTTGAACTGAGGTTGCACAATTTAGTTTTTCTACTTTTCTGACTTTTAAGTTTCTGGCATAGCAACTTCAATAGTAATCCTTCTATGCACTTTTAAATGTCATTACTTAACAGTTTTCAGACCTGAAAAAAGTGGACAGAAAAATGCTTACTTTTGAACTATACTGGTCTCCACACCTGTCACCAACAAGGCAGAGACTTTTAGGCTCATCACTCACACTGCTGCTACTTGAACCATCAAACTGCATTCTACACACAAGGTGTTTTGAGACAGAAATTCAGTTCCAGAAGAATGTGCTCCTGCTCTGCTTATTTTCCTTTTTGCTACAGTTTTACCTCTTTTACAGCTCTTGTTTCTGTCCTGCCCCTCTTTCCCTTGTCTTATCATTACATTTGCTCTTCTTCCAGTCCTGTCCCTTTCTCTTGTTTGCACTTGTTCCCCAATCTCTGGTGCCTGTTGCCTCTCCTTGATCCCCTGAGAGACTGAAGTTTGCCTAAGGGGGTGGAATCTTTGCAGAATATACAAAAATCACCAAAGGTAATGCATTATCCTCCCTTAAATTTCTCATTCAGATCTGCTTGTTTTGACATGGCTACAGAACACTCAGTGGCAGTTGAGTGCTGTGTCTGCAGTGAGTGTCATTCATCCGTTGTTCAGAAACATCTTACTGTTCCCTGTCATTCCTTCACTTCATTATATCTTCTTTTTGCTTCTTATCATTAAGTTAATTATGAACCCTCTCGGCCATGAAAAGTCTCTTTGTTATGTAGTGCCTGGCAGGAGCAACACTGCATCAATGTGGAAGATGATAGTATTTTAAAATACATGCCATCATCACAAACATGTAATTTTAAAAGCCCGGAGATGAGAACCTCAGGAATGAAGCTCTGGACCAGGTTATTACCTGTCATACTACACCTCATCAGTTTCTGAAACTTACCTTCCCTAAATCATCATGATAATTCACCAAAATCATCTTTCACTCTGGTCCTTCAATACATTCAAGGGGACTGAGGGCAGGAAGTAGTCCTCAATTACCCTCACAGTTGTTTAAGCATGTAAAAATACACCTATTTTCTGCTTTCTTACATGTAGTCCTTAAGCATCCACTAAGCATAAAAAGTTGGGTTGCTCAGATGGTTTTGTTTTCTTTGTGACTGAAAAATGTAATTGATGAAAACTAGCTTTCAGACACAGTGGGAGTATCTGCAGATAAGTACCCATCTTATTTATATTTGTCTTAGTTTTTTTCAGTGATAACTGCATTAATAATAGATTTGAAATTTCATTTTCTATTTTCATCCAAAATAAATTAAGAAGAGCTGGCTTCTATTTTTTTTTATATATATATACTATAAAATAATTGCATTCTTTAACTTTCTACACTCACTTTCCATTGTTTTATGTATTTTACTCGTTAGTCTGTGTTGTACTCCCTGAGGGCCAATTATATTCTGGTAAAGCTGGATAACCAATATTGTGAATAGTAGCTTTTTTACTCGTGGGATTCAGCACTATTCCTGTATCGAGCATGCACACAGAATCAATCACAGTATTTCATGTTTTATTTTCATTGTATTAAGTATATTCAAAAGTATGCTGCCAATCTGATTGTTATAATTCTTTATGGCTGTGGGTTTTGGAATTTCTACACGCAGTGTCTTGGATGACTTAAAACATATTTGATACTTAACTTGTGACAAAACAGCAAATGCAAAGAATTAGGCTTTTATTTAATGTTGCAATTTATAAAAATTTGTGTCCTTTTACAACATAAAACATTATCACCTAGAGAAAATATTATATGTATCTGAAGTTCCAGGTATCTTTTGTAGTTAGGTATCATGCCACTTGTAGTTTATGTAAAAGAGCACACTTTTCCCAGATTCTTCATTCCTGCATATGCTATAATTTCTATAGTGGACAAAGGGGGTGGAGCTGGAGGGAGATTATTGAACCATTTAAAAAGCAGGATTTTATCAGTGTAGTGAAACCATCTTTTGGATTTAAAAAAAAAGCAATGGATTTTTTCTGGAGTTATGTTCCATCCCAAAACTTGCATCCACCTTGGACATGGCACATTTGCAGCATGGTCCAAGCTTAAGGCAGTATACCACCCATTTCCCCTGTATTTGAAGGCACCTTTACCAGCAGCGATCATGTGATCCACCAGCTCAACCTCCAAAAATAAATCCCAGCAGCACAGGCAGTGAACCAGTGACATCTGCCAGTTCAGTGAAGTTTCTCTCCCTTTTTTTAATTGCTGTGACACGTTCAGAAGCACTGTGTGCCAAAGCATGTATTGCACAGAGCACTTTTTCACAGTTCCATATGCCCTGGCACATCTCCATCAAGAAATGAACACCTCTTGCACCGCAGCTGGATGGTTTGTATGTGGACAAGTTTGAAGATGGAACTACTGATGGAAAGTTCAATGCTTCCAAACCATGCAGAAAGCACTTTCTCCTTTCCCTGATGACCTAGATGTCAATACTTTTTGTCATATCACAGCTCCTTATACCATAGTATTAAGAATATAAATTTGCATTTTTTAAAGTATTATTCAGGTTTAAAGTGTCACTGGTCTGTATATCGGTAGAAGGTTAGATTAAAACAAATAAAAACTTCATCAGTCTGTCTTCAATACCAATTTTTAAAGAAATTAAAAATGGGATTTAGATTTGTGGCCAGTTATGTGGGTTCTAAGGCTTTAAAAATTTTGATTCCATTCTGCTTGGTGATGTGCAAAACTCCAACTCCGCCGATGCCTTGGTAGTCATCTCTATGCTTTTTGCCACCAGGTGAGCCCATGAAGCTTTAAATCTGGTTGTGCACATACTGAATTTAATAGAAATATAAAAGTTTTCACACAGTCAGCACTTGCTAAAAATGTAGTGTGAATGGGTGAAAAGGGAAAAAACAAAACAAACCAAAAAACAAACAACAAAACTGTCTGAACAACTCCCATAAGAATAGAGCAATACGCAGTTATGAACCTGTGAGGGCAGTAGAGTGGACCTGCTATAGCCAGCAGGTTTGAAAATTGATCCCTCTTTTAGCTACTCTGCTATAATGTCCACTTTATTTTTATTCGTTGTATACAATCTATCGAAGGTATGAGTCTACTGGCAGGAATATTTGCAAAACTGGCTATTTTTTAAGAAAATACTGCAAAAGATTTGCAGGTAGCAAATTTCAGACTTGGAATTTTGACCACTTGTAAGCAGAGATGGATTCTAATTCTATTCATCAAGCCAGGGAACAGCTATCCTAATTAAGAGATGTTTTTCATTACTTTGAGGATGTGATAGTCAAAGAGCACTCACAGATTTGATGATCTGAGAGTTGTCCTTGCCTAGAAACACCCTGATAATGAAAGAACTTCAGCGACTTTTATCACCCTCTTCCATCTTCAAGAAATGTATAGCCCACAACAAGAAAAATACATCTGGATGTCTAGATCAGTCTCTACTTATTTAATAAAAAAATAGCCTTTGCTGCATTTTGAACTCATGTGAAAAGTCTGATTAGCTGGAATTATCTCCAGAAAATTGCAGCAAATTTTTAAGTAATATATAAAAAGTCTGAAAGGTTCATGGAATGTGCTAAATTGATCTGATTTTTTTTACATAGCTCTTAAAATTAGTTAACATTTATATTCTTATGCTTAAGAATTGAATAGTTAAATGTCTTTTTAAAGCTTCTTTCCTAAGACCTTGCAAGCCATGTTTCTGTGACTTTCCTCATTGGGGTTATATAATCCCTGTAAATAGGGGATTTAAAAAGAAAAAGATAACAGAACTTTATCTATATGTAACACCTATAGTTTCCATGGTAAGATAATGCTTTTTTATTTCCCTTTTTTCCCCCTGTTGTTTTCCCTAATTTCAGTCTGTTTGTTTGTTTGTTTCCAGCCACTAGTTTTGTTAATTCTTTCCATTTGCTCAAGTCTCAGTTTTAACATTTTCCATTGCTATGGCTCTGCAGGCATCAGATGGTCCCTCAAAGCTCCAATGGCTCTGGAGATACCACATGTTAACATTACACTCAGACAGCACTGCAGTTTTTTCACCATAAGCAACAATAGAATATGGTTAGATGGATTTACACAGAGGAGGAATGAAAAATGCTTGGTGAATGTTTGTAAGAGCACCAGTTTATGAAGAACAATACAGCTGGGTGACAATGAGAGAAGCAGCTGTAGGAAACGTACAGTAACATACTGGGCTGAAAACCTAT
>JANHGN010012942.1:22447-40847 GCA_024605025.1 Megaceryle maxima | reverse complement strand
AAAAAAAAAAAAAGAGCTGAAGAAAAAAAAAAAGAAAAAAAGGAAAAAAAAAAAAAACAAAAAAAAAAAAAAAAAAAAAAAAAAAAAAAAAAAAAAAAAAAAAAGGAAAAAAAAAGGAGTTTAAGAAAGATAATGCAGTTGGGAGGGAAAACTATCACTTAACTTGCTTTTCAGCCTTTGGGAGTTATTAAACTTGCTGTTGTTGACACCTCCTGTAGCTCTTCTGTCAGCTCCAAGAAGCAGTGTAAAGATATAGAAAATGACTCAGAATGGAACAGGCTATGTATACGAATTCCCAGTCCCTAAGCAGTTTCATGCAGCCCAACTGCAAGATGGCTGTGGCTCTTTGTCTCACAATCCTTTCGTTTTCACTAGCACAAGCAGCAGCACAAGGTCAGATAAACCAGCAGGCAGACAGATCAAGCCTAGCAAATATATTTCAGTTACTCAAGGTAAACTACTTGTTGCTTGACAAAAATTGTAATAATATATGACAAGAAAAGAGCAAAGGTGTATTATAAAAAATAACTGCAGAAATATAAAAAGCCTGTATTCTAGTGGAGCATTTCAGACTGAATAGTATAATGCAATATTGCTTCCATTGTGGATTTATTTTTTCCAGTCCTGAAGTTAGCAAACAACATTTACAGATATGAACTGGAAACCCCGAGACTTCAACTAGCACAGTGTTAGTTGGGATTTGTGTTTTTCAAGCCCATCCTAAGGTGGTCTGTGTCCAAGTGTTCTATTAATCAAATGGCCAAAGTTCACAGGGGTCTTGGTATTCTGAGAATTCATTTTGGTCCATCTTTGGCCTTACTTGCTTTTATTTCTATTTTCAGACAAGCACAATAAGTCTGTACAGCTGATAGAGTCAGGCTACATTTATTATCAGTCTCGGTTATCAGTTCACAGCAGGGACAGCTCAGTGGTTGCTGGCTGAAACATAAGCCTTATGTATGGGGTTTATTTTTCCTTTCTTTCTCTCTAGCTCAAAGGAAAATCAAACTGTGCCTCCATCTAGATCATTCCTCCTTAGGCCAGTTGCAGATTTTACTGTGCTTCTGCCTGCCAAAGGTGATGATAGAAGTTAAAGGTGGCATTCCTCACAGTTGCTGTTGGTCATATGCCCATCCAAAAGCTTTGTAGGGTTTCTGCCAGGCTGTGGGTAATTAGCCTCTATCTTGATTATGTACTTATTTAGATTTAAAAGTGCTGCCAATCAAAATCCTCTTTTCTCAAATCATAGTGTTACAATGAGATATGGCACTCTTTTTATTCCCAGACCCACACTACTCTGAGATACTGAACAGCTGAAATGAGTGAAGTGTTTTCTTCATTCAAAAAATTTTAAAAGCCTTTGGACTGCTAGGATGAAATGGGTTGTACAAGTACAGCACACTGTAAAAATAACAAAGAAGAGAGAGCACCTTTCATGTTCTCTTTAAACCCAAGGCTGCCTTGTGTGTTCTGAACCTGCAAGTGCTATTGATTGGGAGATCAAGGTGCTGAGTCCACCTGTGATTAAGCACTTAGTATTTACTGGTATCCCACCAGCTAATCAATTCTCCCTACCCTCCACGTTCATTCTTAGTACCTGTTAGGGCTATTACACTTCACAGGCTCATGTCATCATTTAAATAATAGCCAGTCCAGTCTGTAGACCGTCCTAAGTTTTCGGTGACATTGGTAACCAGAGAGCACCAGCTTAGCATGGTAGAAAAGTCCAACAGCATTTCCTAGCAATACAAGTACTTAGAATTAGAAAGGCTAAAAGATTAGATCACAATTCCATTCTTGAAGTATTCTCTACAAATTATTGCTGAATACACAAGTACACCCACAGGAGTCAATCTCTGATTTTGTCCCAAAGGCTGATTTCTCTTACAGATGCAGCTACACTACAACTCCAGTTCAAAACTACTTTTCCTGGGTTTGTTGTATAGGTCAGGTGCAAACTGCTCTGAAATTTTACAGTGGAGTTCTAGGCTTTGACCTCAATCTTTGTTTCTGATACCACCTAGTAGAAGAATTACAGCAAAAGTTCAGAGGAAAATGAGGGAGTGAGAAATTTCATGGCCTCTCACACAGGTATTTCACATACCTGTTTTGGACACCAGTCTAGCATATGACTGATCATATATAGGGTGCTTGTTAAGGTAGAAGCTACTGCATAAATCTTTCAGTTTCTGCATGCTTTGGACATAAATTACTGTTAATGCCCTCCACAATGATGTTCAAAACAAGTACTTACCATTTGTTCTACTCTTTCACACATGTTTTCTATCATTTGCTCAAAATCAATCTCTTCCTTTTAAGTGCATTCCTAATGTCTGAGTGTTTCCAAGTCAAAGTCCAAATATTCTTCAAACTTAAGTCAAATGTCATTCATATAAAGAACTGCTTGCTGCCTTTTGGGATATGTAAGTACTAGCCTGAAATAGACACATTTGTCTTTCAGCATATAGAAATAAAATACAAGTAGCTTAGCTTTTCTCTTTCTCTTTATGGAACTAAATTTATTAAGCAGTTGGCCATGAACCACATGTATGTGTAGTCTGCAGGTGTTCACTATTGGACATTTTAATTTTGATGCAATGCCTAAGAAAACATGGTCAGACAGCTCCCCCTAGAAAAGGTGTTGTGAATGAATTATTTCCTCCAAGGACTAAAAAATGCATTCTCCTGAAATGGACTTCAGAACAGCCAGTAAAAACTGGATGAGCACTTCTATGTGAAAAAAGAAGTCTTTCTCGTAGCCAAGTCATGCTCTTTATTGAACTATAGGTAGCAGATGGCTCTGGTAATAAACATATTGGGCAGAATGCCACAGGGTATTATTAAGACCTTCATCCCTCAAAAGGACTCACATGAATTACTTTTCTCTACTCAGACCATATAAACTGCAGTATATGGGATGAGACATGAGGACAGAGATGAAATCTCTGGGGCCAACAGATAAATAGAAAGTACTGTCTTTAGAAAAAACAGTTTGTTGTTATGAGTTTTATGTTATCCAGTTGATTCAGAAGTCATACTTCAAACAAATGTTGAAATAACTCCTTAAAATACTTTATTGTATTTAAGTAAATTGTCAAAAAAAAAAAAGAAATTATTGATTCAAGCCTGATTTTTAAAACTACTCTTTTTTTTTTTTTTTTTTAGTCAAGTGCCTTATTGTACAATAAGGAAGCATATTGCAACAATAATTTGAGTATGTTTATTGGATAGTGAGCTTCAACTTACCACTAGAATCAAACCAGAAAATCTTAGAATCATCTCTGAGTTCAAGTGCATCAGGTCGGACTTGATCTGACCCATCAGCATGATTTACTGTATGCTTTATAGATCAACCTGGATAGCCTAACTGACTTAGAACATGTGGCCCTTCATTTGCAGTCTCCTTTTTTAATGACATTTATTTCACTGGGATTTAATCTTACCTTTTAAAAATATCTGTGATTTTGTCTTTGTAAGAAACCTGATAAAGATCCGACAGAGAACTCTTGTGTCACTCTCTTGTTAGCAGATAGTTGAATAAAGTGGTTTTGGTTTCTTCCAAATTGTGCAGGGAAAAGATTCCACCTTCATGCTTTTCAGCACCTAAGTCATTTATTAGTTCCTAGTCACATCTACATGTAGTTAAGCTTGTCTGGCAGCATTTTCACTTTTTATTTTTCCAATGATTTCTGAAAAAGTGCTGCAGGTCTTATAGCCTGTACTACAGCTTAGGCAAAGATCTATTTTATGACTTCACAATTCTGTTCTTTTTCAATCAAAACTAATAATGTTGTCTAGTGAAATGGAGAGCAAGAATAAAGATCAGGAAAAAATAAAACAAACAAAACAAGGGAAAAAAACCAAACAAACAAATGAAAAAAAAACCCCACAACAGTAAATACTGTAAGAAGCAAGACATCAGATTTAGAAAGAAATAATATTCTCCTATGGTAGTCACTGCTTCTCTCAACTCTGATTATGACTCAGTATACTGTGGAAAAGTCTGCATTTCTACTGAGTAGTATTTTCTCAGAACAAGTTCTTTCACTGGATCCTATTCCAATAGATTGAAAGTAGTGTCTGAAATAAAATCTTCAAGAAGACTTTTTTTTTTGGTTTTTTGGGGTTTTTTTTATGATATACAAAACCTGAAAGCTTTTAGATAAAAATTTGAAGTTCTGCGTAATTAAAAAAAATCTGTGCAGACTTCTTCAAACTATTTAGGGTTTGTTTAAAGTCTACCTCTTATTTAATGTACTTATGCTCTGGAACATATGGTCCCAGGACTAATGTCTGAAACACTGGAATGACTAGGCAGACAAAAATTATGTGAAAATACAATTGAAACTCATGTGTTGCCTGAAACCAAGAAGCAGAACAGGAATAGGCAGTCATGCTACAAAGTAGAGAACTCCAGTGTCTGCAGCTTAGTATAGAAATATCAAAAGTTTTGCAATTAAAAGCATTTATTTTTGTGAGGTTACCACTACAGCTGAGGTACTCTTGAGGGAAAAAGCAGCCTCATCCTAAAGAATGGCCTCCAAATAGTAAGGAAAAACATACAAAGAAAGTTCTGAAATTATGATAATTAATGCAAAATAATCAGACTGAAGTTGAAGCAAAAAGACAGAAAGCTAAGAGAAAATGTAGGGTGCCATAGCCCTGCAAAAGTATTGCAAGAAGAGAAAAAAAAAAAAAAAAAAAAAAAAAAGAAGGGGGGGGATGGGACAGTGAAAAATGCATATGTATGGATTTTCTTGTGAGGAAACAGTACCATTTTCTGTCTTAATACAGTAGCTAACTCAGGAGGATACTTGTAGAAAAAGTTCCTAAAATTTGACACAGAAATGTCATTTGTTGCTGGCTAGCAGAGTAACTTGGACTATAAATTTATTTGATCACAAAACAAGACAGTTTGAGGGAGGGCCTTCTCTAGAATTCCACCTGATTAAAAAGCTGTGTCAAAAAAATAAACACTTAAAAATGAAGCTGAGTCAGCTATTGCAGTCCCCCAAGCAGAGAATTACACTGATTCTAGTGGAATCTCTGCTAAATGGATGAGCAAACATGCAGAGAAGAGGAAGAAGATAGGAAGAGTCACCATTTGCATAGGGAGAGATAATGTAATCAAGCTTTATCTGTCATCCTAGATGTAGTTACAAACATCTCAGTAAAATATCTCTCCTGTTATAAATATTTACGTGTACAAGGGCTGTGCCCTTTCCTTCAAAGCACAAAGACTCTAACAAGGGGGTGTGTGCAATTTATATGCAGTACCCTTTATTCATCACCCTGCCTGGGTGCTGGGGTGTTATGGTAATGTTGATCTTAAACAAGGATAAAATTTCTTTCAAATAATTTGTCTGCAGTATCTTTTTGCTGGGAATAAACAGAAAGCACTATGCAAAGACAAATTTGACCAAGTCAGATTCCATTGCTGCTTTAAGAACTCTAAATATAGTGCTTAAGCAGCATAGATCACTCGGTCAACTTCATCCAACCAGGTTTTCTCTCACAGTGTTGCTTTCAGTCCTTGCAACCTGTATTGCATTTTCCGTGGTGTAAGACTTGGGATTTCTCAAGGTCCTGGTTTTAAGACTCCTAATATTTTTAATTCAGATGGTTCAGAATTCACTACAGAACCTGTCTGCATGGTAAGGCTGTCTCTCCTTAGAATTAAGAGAGCTTACTAGGGTTGAGGGTGCAATTAGAGCAGAGAAAAAGTACTTGGTTTAGTTACTGACTCATACACAAAAACCTGTTTGGAATCTACAGGCTGACATTTGTGTAATACAGACTTGTAATTGGGAATATGGGTGTTTCTGTTACGTTCTGTTCGATATGTCAAATAGTAGGATAATATGTGTGAAACTCCATTTCATAAGGATAACTTTGTACTGGGAAAAACCTGGATCAAAACTTTCTAATGTGGATATTAATTTTGGATGTATTAAATTTAAAAACCTAAACCCTGGAGTCTCCAAAGGCAGTTTGATGTGGTGACTGTTAGGTTTAGGAGTGAAGTCAAACTGAGAAGCTTGTACATGGAAATGAAATTTGTATCCTTCTCAAAGGAGAGTAGAGACTTTTGCCACAGTCACTTCAGGTGGTTGCACTGAGGGAGCTAGCTCTAGTCCTACTGGCAGGAAGTGCCAAAGAAGATCACTGCCAAGTGATCCTGTCTATCTCTGTTTTCTTATCACCACTGACTACTGTGTGTCTACACTGGTCCTCTGTCACTGTTTTCTTCCAGAGACGTCAGAGTTGTTTTGGTTCTTCCATATCTTTATTTCTGGTAAATAGTCTGAGGGAGAGCCTAATTCAAGTTCTTAGTTTTACCATCTAGAGAGGTCTGCTTTCTCGACACCAGCTCTGGGAAATCGAGGGAGCCTGGCCACTGTAACTGAAGGTTAGCCAACACCCAATTTCACTGCAGAATTACTACACACAGGTATTCCATATTCTGAGCTCCAAAAATATGAAACTAGCTAAAATTTCCTAAGATACTTGTAAAAGATATTTGTCATCTGCTGCCTGTTTCTGGTGAATCACCTCAGTGAACAGGTTTAGTTCAAAATTCAACCATAAATATTCATGCAAAAATAACATCTTTTGCTTTTGCACTGGAGAGGGCACTTCCTATTTTCTCTCTGAAGGTGTTGAGAGGTTGTCATCTAGACTTTTCTGTAAATGCTTTGATACCCATAGTTCCTTTCCATGCTCTTTGGTACTCTCTTCTATTTTTATCAGTTGCTCACAGTCCTGTGTTCCAGCTCTTTCCTATATGTCCTCCAATTCTTGCATATTATGATTGTAAAGGAATAAACAATGTAGAGAAAACTTTATCAATATAGGTGTAGATCACTAGTATCTGCACCCATGCTTTCCATTTTCCACTGTAAAAAAGTCTGTAAAAACTGTTTAGTGGCCTCCTATCTCTTTAAAAGATCTCACTAGATGAAATTTAAAACACACTATGTGTTATAGGCTTGAGAATGTAGAAATGAAAAGTACCATGGGAGAAACCGGTTTGCATTAATTCTCCTTGAATCCAGGAACCAGGTATTTAAAATATTTTTTTCCATTTTCTTTTCTTTTCCTTTTTTTTTTTTTCCCCTTCCTCCTCAAAGAAACCAGGTTGCATGCACAGAATTCTATGTTTTCACTGGGTATTTCAGGACAGATTCTTTGCACACCTCTTTTTCTTTGTGTGGACATCACCATACTACTCAGTTTAGGATGTAGTTAACCTGCTGAGAATTCCTGAGGAGATACTTGCACTACTGTGATGTACCCATCTTCACTTGGGACCATGTTTGATGTTGAAGTTGGAAACTCCATGAATGCTCTGATATAGTCAGAGATTCTGACAAGTAATTGCCATCAAAAGGAATGCTGTCCTCAGTATGCTATTTTAGGCATAGAATACAAGCTCCTAGGCAAGTTCTGGAGGCATCACAGTGAGGAGGGGATTATGCCATTTGGAGCATTTCGCACAGCGCAGCCTTTTGAGTTAGCTCTGAAGTCAGTGTGCTACCTACACTATTCCCTCTCTGCAATATAAGTTTACACTTATACAAGGAGGAAGTGAGAGGGGGCAGAAGCCCCCTAGCTAAGGACAGATAACAGAAGACATTTTGATTCAGGCAGATCTGACTCTGGAGGCTTTTGGGGTCATTGAGGCTGCAGTACACATCTGGAAACCTGTATGCTGTGCATTTTCATGTGCTGATGTGCACAGATGAGTCCTTTTGCTCACTGGGGACAGAACAAAGAGCAGCCAGAGCATCTTAGAGGCACCCTGCTGCAGTAGAGGAAGAAGACAGCATCCGTTAACCTAGGCAGGATGGCTGTAGCTCTGCTCGCTCTTCAGCAATGCAACAGCGATAAAAGATTTTTGTATTATAATAGAAAAGCAGAATGCAACTTCTGCAAAGTCAGGCAAATTCTTCTTATTTCTTGCAAGTAGGACGCAATCCATTCAGGGAATACACCTCTCCTTATGCTGTGATTTTGAAACATACAAAACCAAAACACAAATAAGGTATTACTGCAAGGCCCAGCTCAGGCAAAATATGGTGGCAGTCATTGAACTTCAGAGAACTTCATTTTCTGTCATCTACTACTAGTTCGCAGACCTTTCTTTTGAAAAGCAAACAAAATATGTTGTTTTGTGAAAATAGGAGCAATGATGGCAAGTAAAATAATCTCTGACTTCAGTGGGTGCTACTTGAAGCCTCACCTGGTCCTCAGTGTCAGTTTCTGGGGTTAGCTCAGTCCAGAAGACAACTTAGTTTAAGAAAGATGTGAAGATAGTCTTCAAATTTGTAAAAAGGTCACTGCAAATAGGGAAAGACTAAATTGTCCTCTGGAGCTGCTGGGGAAATGCATTAATGGATTTAAATTGTAACAGAGAGGCTAATAAAGTGACTCCTGAGATGGCTGTAGAATCGTCACTGCTGCAGGTGCTCACAAGCAGCATCAGCAGATGCTCCCAGCAGCGGTGGAGGAGAACATCTCCCCCTCAGAATGGGAGGGGGACATACCAAAGATCCCTTCCTACTCTTTGCCTTAATTTCGCTCGGTAGGTATGAAACACAGAGCCTGAATTCAGTTGCGACTTTTTTTGAATTATGTACACACATAAGAACCTTATTGTCCATAGATGGTGGTGAAGAGTGAGGAAAAATAATGGAGTTTTACTTAAGATATCAGTTCTAAACCAAGTGTTGAATTTATTTTATTATTTAGGACAGCAATTAAGCAATATTTTATTTTAGAGTGCTAATGGTATTATTAAAAAGTTTAATTTTTATTTTAGTTCAAAATAACACTCTGAAAACTCAGAGTTCCTAGCCAGTTCCTCTGCTGTGATTGAATGTGACATTCAACTTAGTGTGTAAAGTCCATTCACTGTATTATGAGAGGTTTGAAAATATACCACAGAATCTCTACCCTTACCTAATATCTTGCATACATGTGTTTGACATGTAATTAGGCTTTTGCAAAATTAGTATACATTATATAAAATTAACCTGTTGTTCCGAGCATGAACCATGGTTCTATATATTTCTTTATCTCATTGTTTTGCTATAACACAGCTAAAGGTGTTAAATCCATCTTATGGTATCAGTGCTGAGGATGTTCCTAGAGATTTAGTGATTAAGGAAGCAAGGGCAAGCATGTATCTGCATCCTTGGATAGTTAGAGCCATCTCCAAGATGAGGATGGCTGCATCCCTGCTGGAGCAGGGGTAGCCTGAGTAAGAGCCTTACTCATCCACCAACTTTCTCAGAGGAGTGGAACTAGACTGTTTGTTCTGACAAAAGCCAGACGGTGAGCCATAGAGAAAGCCACATAACTGGCTAAGGACATTAGCCATATTGTAAGCGTGAGTCCTGAGCTAGCATAACAATATAGATATAGTCCATGCTTTTCACTATTTAGGAAGATTTCTCTGCCTGCTAAACATCTGTCACAATCTATTTTCTGAGTTAGCATTAAATATTGCTGTAAAATAATTCACTTTGGACACTATTCTAAAGATCAGTTTTTAGCAAGACACAGAGGAGTTTATATTAAAAGACATAGTAAAGGCCTTTAAAAGGTATAGGTAGAGATTTGGGATAGCAAATGCATATTATTTTGTGCCAGAAGGTCAGCTGTGTGATTGCTTATTTGGAGCAAAAGTTCAGTGCAGCATCCAATTTAGGAAACACAGATTTATGGCACTAGATTTATGGCACTATGGATTGGCTTTGTGTCCTGAAAATGGTAACTCAGAAAGATTCTGTTTAGGAAAAAATCTGATTTGGGAGATACATAAAAAAAATTCTACTGTTAACATGAGTTTATACACATGAACCAAGCTAAGCATATACTTAATTCTTTTTCTCAGTCAGTACTTCCAGCCTTTTTATTTCTGCAAAGTACTATAATGAGGTAAAGGAAAAAAAAAAATCCAAAAAAGCATCTGTTACAATTTATACCAATTAATGATGCACTCCAATTAATTTCATTAAGCCCTGATATAACCAAAGTCAAGGTAGCATTCCACTGGGGTGAATTTCACTTAACTGACCTAGAAAAAACACTTCTGAGCATGTGATTCATCATTAGCATCTGACTTTCCTTTTCTTAAGGACTGATAAGTATTTTGATCCCATTTATAGCCACCTATTTTGTAGACTTTCTCTATTACATTCAATCAA
The DNA here is from genome assembly GCA_024605025.1 of Megaceryle maxima. Lineage (NCBI taxonomy): Eukaryota > Metazoa > Chordata > Aves > Coraciiformes > Cerylidae > Megaceryle > Megaceryle maxima. The sequence continues at coordinate 30,636 of JANHGN010012942.1, read as the reverse complement.
TAAGGCATAATACTTACTCATTTCATTTTATGCATATGTGTATATTTATGTGAGATTTTTTTAATGGATTTGTTCCACATTGTGTGGAATCTCCCATACATATGGTTCATCATACTGTACATGAAGTGAATCTTCATTAGAAGAGTGCAGCAAGAAAGTACTGAGACACTAGGATAGAAGAAAATAGAGTGAGAGCAGGAGAGTGTGTGCAGAGTTACAAGACTCTAATGCAGAATATTTTGTAAGAATAAGAGAACTCATTACTAGAATGTGGAGGATTTTAAAATCAACAATTAAAAGATTTTGTTCAATCTAAGCTCAGACTAAGCAGTAGTAACTTATGCCCCTTGCATTAATGGATTGTATCTTTATTTTTAAATTGCATAGAAATCATGCAATCAGGACTTCTTTTCAGATCTTGTGGATATATTTTTATTATTATTACTTAGTGGACTGATTATTTCTCATCTATTTTTCAATTAGTTGCTTCATTTGCCTTGTCTAGATGTGACTGCTGCAAAACTGAGCATTCAGATTCCCTCAAACTGGGGATCAATAGCCTGTGACTTGCCCCATATAATTCCAGGTTTCCATGCATATGGCCTCTTTGAAGGCTTTGAATCTTTGCCCAGGATTTGTGGGCCTCCAATAGCCTGACTGCTCTGACCAGGCTGCAAAGATGTCACTACTTTGGATGAGTCCACAGGACTTATGCAGACCACCAAAGAAGCACGTACATGCAAAGTTCAGGATGTATTCACCTTACAGCACATGTGCTGAAATAGTGGTCTGTGCATGTGCTCAAAATCTCCTGGGCTCTAGAAGCTTTTTGACTTAATTGAACATGTGTTACAGGCCTGACTTTTCTCAGAAACAGGTTATCTGTATTTCATCTGTATGGTTGCTCTGAGGTATCCCAGATGCATCAATTTCCCTGCATTTGCATTATTTGGATAGAAATCCTGGATACAAATATGGGAATCCTGCCTTGAATACAAGCAGTACTAGAGAAAGAGGAAATGAGTATGACAATACATTGGCATGTGGTATATTTACACTAAATTGGCTGTTGTAATCTTTGTTTAAGTCATTATTCTTGTACAGGCCAGGAATTTCTTTATTCATTATAATGTGATTTTAATTCTGCAGGTTATATCAGCTAGCTTACCCTCCCCACCCCCTGCCCCCCCATTTCATGTCTTTTTCCCACTTTCCAGTTGTGAGATGTGTTGCAGTTTGATTGTCACCCCTCTGAAGTAAGAGATTATTAAATGTATATCCCTTTTTCACCATCTAGGTGATAGACTGTTGATGCTACTCAGGGTGAAAGACAGCATAAATAGAAAATATAATTTGTACTTCCTTATTAATACTGTATCTCTGCTATCATTTGTCACCTCCTTTGTTACTGTAAGTGCTGTGCAGAATCTCATTAGTGGTCATGCTTTCTGGTTTCTGTTCTCTGTTTTAAATCTGTTTCTCATTTCCTGGCTGTTAATTTTTGCTTGAGGGCTGTTTTAATTTATAGTATTGTCATTCTGACTCTTATTTGTGGCATGAGATGATGGTCTGTGTGCATTTCTAAGGGTTCTTGTAGCTTTCCACATTCATGTAATTCTTTCTTTCAAATGCTCCCAAGTTCATGTTATTTTGCATAATGTCATTGTTGTTTGGATAAAACATATTGCGCTTTTAAGCATCAGTAAAGATGATTATCATCTGATTTAGAATATTTCAAGGTTTGTGTTTTAGATTAAATTTTTTGACACTGGGCTTTTTCCATACCAGCAAATGAGCAATTAAAAAGCTGCACAGATGTTACTGAGGATCTTTCAAGAACATTTCATTGAAATCCACAGGCCATGCTTTCGCAGTGAGAGAGAAGATTTAGGTCCAGCTTTGACAAAGGAAATCAATAGCTGGTGGGTACTCTTCTGTATGGCGTCAAGAAATAGAGTGTTTGCCATAAAGTAAGGGAAAATATTTTGAGAAACTTGCCCATACCTTCTTTTTGTCTCTTGGAATTATAATTGAGTAGCAGCCATCTTCCATTTAAAAATGAGAACTGTATTTGAGGGCTGCCAAACTCTAACATTAAAGAAATCAAAAAAGAAATTCTTCCTCCTAAGCACAGAAGTGTCTTGAAGTCATGAGGTCTTATGAAACATTGCAAAGGGGAAAGGAGTATTTCTTGTTCGGCTTCCCTGCCTTTCAGACTTATATTCACATGAACATATTTTATTCCATAGCCATGTGGGATGAATGTTTACTCCAGTTTATTCATGTGAATACACAACTCTGGATTTAAGTAAAATCCAATATTTTTAAGCCTTCAGTAATTTGGTGATGCTGGCAACTCTGGTATTCTTTTTTTCTTTATGGTTTAAGAAAATTGTGTTTCTGTTCTGGTTTTAGAGAGTGTAGCTGGTTAACTTAATGTTTTCTAGCACATGCCCACTTATCTTGGCTGTTTTCTAAGTCAAAAAAAAAAAGCTTTCAGGAATTACATCCCAGATGTATTTCCAAAGATAGTCGTCTCAAATCAGTCGTTTCAGGTGGCAATTTTGATGTCAATACAGATAAAATGAAAGACTTGTCTTGTGAGTAGCCTGAAAAGATGTACTAGAAGTACTCTTTTAAAGTCAATGTCTGGTATCATACAACAATATACATATGTAAGTAATTTTAATATGACTTTAATTTTTATTATGTTCATAAGTGTGCAGACAAGATGGTGTTATGTTAGACGAGTGCTTCTGAACACCAGGGTATTTCTACTTTGGCCTTAACATTAAGAACTCTTGCTGAGTAATATGACTTTATTTGATCAGTCCAGGAAGTAGATAGCCTTTCAGGTGTTCATTTGGCCTGACTTAAAGAACTAATCCACTGCTTATCCACTTTGTCCTGAACTTCTGTTCCTTTTACTCGAGTCTAAAATCTACTCCTTTTTCCGTGCCTGAGGCCAGCAGAGGGCCAAGGGGAACACAGCAGGTATATGCCACACCTTGTTTCATGCCAGAAACTTAAACCTATCAGTCAGAAGTTACCAATGGCAAAATGGAAGGGCTATACCTCAGATGTCTGCATAGTATTAGTAGTATAAATATGAGAAAATACATGTGGGATTGAGATGGGTTCCTATTCATTGTGGTCTTCTCTACCCCAAACCACCTATTTTGGAGAAACCCCAGTGCAGGTTTAAGCATGAAAAGTGCAGATGAATTGTGGAGATTTACCAGGCATCTTTCCAGAGGTTGACCGCTTGTCCTAAATTTGGTGGAATTGTATGAAGAGGGAAAAGACATACTAGTCCCTAAGCACCTTCTAAACCCATGCTTCAAAATGTGTGGCTGTCAGAGATGTCGAAGAGTAAGTTGCCAGGAATTTTAATATAAGGAAAATGAAGTTGTGTAATCACTAATCTCAGCAAACGGGGTGGGTTGCGTGTGGTCTTTTTTTTGTTTTGTTGGGTTTTTTTTCCCCTGGAGTTTGCTCCCCTATCTTTTCCACAAAACAAACAAATAAATAAAAGTCTTAAAACAGAATGCCAACATAGGAAGTATCATCCTGGTTGTTTAAAGAGTGATAGTTGTAAACTGGAAAACAGCATATGTAATGAATACTGTCTGATTTCCTTGTCAACAGAGGAAGAAATTGTTCAGCATATAACTATAAATTTATCTATTTTACTCCATCTGATGAAGATGTTGGGTGAAATTGTGGTCTCCCTGATAACAGTGGAAGTTTGACGTCAAAACAGGATTTCATTCTTTATTAAGGTAAGCTGTTACTTAATATCTAAATGTTGGTTATAGACACTGATATGACTAATTAAAAACTCTACTCTGTGTCAGAGGTACATAAGGAGACAGTCACAGCTGAAGAGTGAACACTAACAAGAAATGTCAACTTTTTAGAATCAAAAGCTTAAGTATTTCAGGTCAAACCAGCCTAGGCTTTGTTCACAGATCACTGAAGCTAGGCACCTCCTCAAACAAAAATAGATGTTTAATTTTGTTAACAAATGAATTTACATCAAATAAATTTGCCAAACATTGAGAACTCATCCTTCTTTTAATTTCAGTGATTGATGACTTTGGGTATCTCACATACTCAGGACAATGCAACCCAATTAAGTAATTCTTTATTTGCATTAATTGATAGTTTCATAAATAAGGGTAAGACAGCAATATTTCAAAATATGAAACACATGAGAATACATGGGCGAAGGCATGAAATTTTTAAATGAAAATGTGTGGAAAAATGGGACTTCATTGCTGACATTGTCTCTGACTTGTACAGCTAAGAAAATTTGCTGCATGAGATGGCAAGCCGTAGTGAAAGTTGCTAATCAGGAATCCTGGAAACCCTCAATGCTGGTGTCATCTGTGGAATCACTTGGACAGTCTGACAGCAGGAACTCAGCCACAGAAAGGGCAGATTTATTTCAGGAGTCACAAAAGGATTCTCAGGGAATAACAGAGTTACTGACCATAGAAAATATTCAGTTCATACATGCTCTTTGGAGGGTTGATTCTCTTCCTGGCTGAAAATGTTTTATTGCAGGTATCTGGAGATTCTGCTGTAATGACAGTGATAGAGTGCTGAAGCAAAACAATATTAAAGGGATGACAGACTAAAAAACTTGAGCAGGACCATGAGTTAAAAAGCAGTTAGAAGGGAAGAAATAATCCCAAGAAAGATGATTTTCAAAGTCTATTGAAAATTCTGATATTAAAGTGTCAACAAGAGAATTCAGATTGATTTCTGCTATAGGTACTCTCAAAGTACAGAGTCTGACCTCTTCTTTTATGTGTGTTTTTTGTTGTTATTGTTTTTGTTGCTGTTGTTATTGCTGTTGTTTTGGTTGGTTGGTTTCGCTTTGGTTAGTTTTTTTATTTGCTTTGGTTGGTTGGTTTTGTCATTTGTTTGGGTTTTTGTTTGTTTGGTTTGGTTTGTTGTTTGCTTGTTTTGTTTTGTTCTGTTTTGTTGTTTGTTTGGGTTTTTTTAAGTACTGAGCATTTGCTTCTCTGGCTGACTTTAAGTAGAAGCCTTGGGGACTTCATGCTGCTAAGAATGAGGCCTATGATCATTAGCTCAAGGACCTGATCATAAAAAGAATTCTTATCAGAGTCTTAGGGCCTCTTTGCATGGGGCTTTTCTTGGAAAAGAAAGAAAATAAATGAGAAAAGAGACAGTCCAGATGCTAAATTTTTACTATTTCATCAATCTCTGACTAGACCTGATGGTTTCCATGACCATCTTTCTAATCACTTCTTTTCAGCCTTTCTCATCTTCTACACCTGAGACACATTCTATATCTCACTCACTTTCTTCTTTTCCTTACTTCCCTGTCTTTCCTACCACTGTCTTCAGCCATGTTTTTCACTTAGCATCTCTCTGATAAGTATTCTACTGTTTCTGTGTCCCTTTCTGACTCTCTACCAAGAACAAAAGGAGGAAGAAAATGTCTAACTAAACCCCACATACTCTAGGAACTAAAATTATATTTGCTGACATTGCACTGCTAACTGTTCTGTACGTGAGGATGGGGAGAATCCAACCTTGTATCTGTCACATCAACATGGATTGGAGGCTGTCTGGTGAGGCATATCTACTGCTAGATGTTTATGTGCTGTGTAGCACAAAGGTAGTCACACACATGGCTGGTTGTTCATTAGGTATTATCACAACAATCGTAATTAAAACCATGATCAATCAGTTGACCATAATTTTTTGGCTTCTGAAACTTGCAAAGATGAGTGCATTCAAAATTCACAAAATTAATTATTAAATTAGTCCATGATTACTTTGAATTTGTAATTTCTTTTTAAGACATGAAGATTTAAATAATCCAGTTAGTTGCTGTTGTTACATATTAATTCACTGTTTGGTTAGACTCTAGGCAGGATACCATGTTAGGGTCATTTTAACTACTGTTTTCATTAACAATTACTATATATGCTCATGGAGTGTATGCAAATGAAGGTTAGTATGAATTTGTCAGAATTATCTTGAGTTCATTCTGTTTGTCAGGCATAGCGTGTTTCTATCTAGTTCATTGTTTTGGAAAAGCTTTTCTGCACTTGTCTCTTTAATTTCATTTTGCATGCAGGACTGGTGGTTTCTGCACTATAGCCCATGCTTCTCATGGGGGTTTTGTTTGCTCACAAAATTGCCTCTGATGATAATACTGCACTTCAAAGACTGCATGTATATTATTTTGTGTCACTGTGTACTACTCATGCATGTACTCTATGTTACTATGTCCCTTTAAGAAAACAGTATTCTTTATTATGACAATACATAGTCTAAAATTCACCATTTAAGTTGAGGGGCAGAAATGTTCTCTCTCCAGAGAATGCCCGTCTGCAGAGAAAGTAAAGTTGATATAGAAGTAATCAGATCTTGATGGACTTTTTTTCCTTTTTACATAAATACATGATAATGAAATGTTAATTAGAGAAACACACTTGTTCCATGTTGCTATATAAAAATATTAGTAACCATTATATGGTCTTATGTTTTATTGTACACATGGAAATTCGTATCAGGCCTACTGCTGTAGGAAGGCTGGTGATAGCACAGTGACACAACCTGTGATGTAAGTTTGTTTGCTTCCTCCTCTTCCTCACTGTTGCGTTCATGGAATAGAAGAAAAACATTAGATTTTTCCCTGGTTATAGTGTTCCAGGTTCTTTTCCCCTTCCTACCATCTCTTCATCTTCTGACAAAAAAAAAAGGTAAGTAAACAGTAAGGTGAAGAGGTCATTATGGTGGCAGAAATGTAAATATATCTGACTTCTTGATGATAGACCTCAAATGCTATACTTTTCTTCCACGCTTTCACAACCATTAGCTTCACTGATGTTGCTCTTAATTTGTTTATACATATATTAGTTAAAGCAGAATAATAGATTCCTCCATATGCTTGTCATGTAACGTTGGGAAAGAGAAGTGAAAAACAATCCGTACGGATTTTTTCTATAGAATTTTTTCTATAGAATAAGAGAACAGAGAATGCAAGTTTGAAGAAAGCCAGAAAAGCAGCAGGAAAAGCAGCAGGGGAAGCAAGCAAGCAGATATCTGGTGTTTGAGGATTTCATTTATTTCCTGGTCTGCCCTGTGATGGAAGATTTCTGCTGCCTGGGCAGGAACATTCCTTGAGTTCAGAAAGGGAAGAGGAGGCCTTTCCTCAAACTGTAGTCCCTTAGAGAACCAGACCCTATCAGGAGTCTTCTGATGCACTCCAGAAACAAACCTGAATTTGTGGATTTTCCCACAAGATTATTTAAAAATTCAGTTGTATAGCTTGACAGATTTTGACGTGTTACATAGCAAATGACTTACGACTGTTATTACTAAAGTTAAGTGACCCAAATAAGCTTATTCATTTTGCTTTAAGACATCCAAGTTTTAAAACAATCAATGTTTTATGAATTCATAATGGACTGGGTCAAAAAAATCTTTATACACTTAACAAAATCAAAGTGCTTCTATTGTAATCTCCCAGGTTGTGTTTTCTTACTGCTTTCACCTTTGCAGTGTCATACATTAAGAAAGTATTCTCTAGAAGTAGAACTATTTCTCTGTGAGGTACAATATGTTTGAAAGCTGCATCATCCAATCTGAAAATGTTCATACAGGAAACTCCAATTTGAAACAAATTAGAAGTCAAAATTTCTTGTTGTTCATTTTGAAGTCTTGAGAAATCTTATTAGTAATAATATTTCCAAGCTTCCTACAGGCTAAAAGGAGAAAAAAACTGTGTCTTGAAACACAGACAAATGTTAGCAAGTGGAACTGTTCCAGTGCAAAACCAGGATTATGTACTCATAGAATTAGAATTGTCAGGGTTGGAAGGGACCTTAAAGATCATCTAGTTCCAACCCCCCTGCCCATGGCAGGGACACCTCCCACTAGAGCAGGTTGCTCAGAGCCCCGTCCAGCCTGGTTTTAAAAATCTCCAAGGATGGGGCTTCCACCATCTCTCTGGGCAACCTGTTCCAGTGTCTCACCACCCTCATGGTGAAGAAATTCTTCCTCATGTCTAACCTGAATAGACCTATCTCTAGTCTTAATCCATTCCTTCTAGTCCTATCACTGCCTAACAGCCTAAAAAGTCCCTCCCCAGCTTTCTTGTAGGCCCCCTTAAGATACTGGAAGGCCACAATAAGGTCTCCTTG
>JANHGN010012942.1:3121-21840 GCA_024605025.1 Megaceryle maxima | reverse complement strand
ACATGTTCCAGCACATCCATGTCCTTCTTGTAATAGGGGCTCCAGAACTGGACACAGTACTCCAGGTGAGGTCTCACTAGAGTGGAGTAGAGGGGGAGAATCACCTCCCTTGACCTGCTGGCCACGCTCCTCTTGATGCAGCCCAGGATACAATTGGCCTTCTGGGCTGCAAGAGCACACTGATGATTAATTTCACCTAATTTTAGCCAAATAGAAATGCTTCTAATGTGTTAGTTTGTGTGTGCTCTCGCTATAGCAAATTAAGAAAAGCATCTCCTGGACAATCACCACACCACCTTTTGCTACATCTGTGTGGGCAAGCAGTGCAAGAGCAGTTGTTCTGAGGACCCAGCAGAAACACGATCCCATTTAGTATGGGGAAGAGGTTTTGGACTAGCCTGAATCTAGTCAAGAATCCTTGTGCAGTTAAGTGTATTAGATGCACACCTGGAAAGCAGTTTTCAGCTATGTTTCATTGGGTTGCACCGTCCATGGTTCCTCAACCAAGTCAGCCAGAGTGCTCAGCAGGAGCAGCTTCTCAAGGGCCTTACTGACATTATGCTGATGTGGGGTAAATTTCCCCCCTTGAGGTACTTTTCTGTTTCCATTTTAAACATTCTTAAAGGGGTATCTTAAATGGGACATCTAAGTTTTAGGTAGTTAAAATTAGGTGTAAAAAGAATCTCTGAGTCATGGAAGCCATTCTCAAATGTCATTGCTTCTGAAGAAGTTCATCTTCTCTGCAGGCATGTCTCAAATCTAAAGAGCAGACAATGCTTCAGAAATAGCCATTTCTTTCTCTCTCCATTTCAGAACAAAGTGGGGGAAAGAAATTACTCTGCCAGTAAACTAAATGTTAATGAAAGAAATCATTTTTTGCTTGTATTCATCACTGGGTTCTTCTGGTATATGTAATTTGTGACTCAGATTTTTTAAAAGCTATCTTGTAGACTAATATATTTCATGAAGGACTCTTGACTGCAGGAATTACTGAACACAGTTTTCCCCTTAGCTGCTCCCTTCTTACTAAGGAAGTTCCAGTCAGAATATCTTCCCACTTGTGCAAAACACTTCCCATCCATAGTAGTATTCCTTCTCTGCACCTGTTAGTGATTATGTGACAGCCTTGTGGTATTTACAGTTGTCCATGTAAGGAAGCCACACATTAAGCACATGATTCAAGTATTTTGTTAATGTAATGTAGAAAGAGAAAATGAGAGCCATCTCCCTTGAAATCACCTTTGCCTCTGCAGAATGCCAGGAAGGGTTTTCTGGGCAAGCACTGCAGTCCATAAACCAGCTCCCAAAGCATGAGTCAGTGACAAGTTATTATAGATATACTTATGTACTGTAATGCATAGAACTGTTTAGGCTCTTGAACTATGGATGGTGGTGTACTTACTCTCTTACACTTTCTGTCTCCGTTTCTTTAATTCTCATCATGGCTGTCAAGAGAATTAGGGGATTCTTACAACTTCAAAAGTCTATTACTGTACATTTGGAAATGAGCACGTGAAGGTTACCAAATGAATAGCAAAGGGACAAATCCAGCAGCAAAATTATCTGCCCAAATTGTTGACTGGGCCCTGCAACTAAGCTCAAAATTCGCTTCTGTCCTAGGGTGGAGGGACCAGTGTCAGACAAGAGATGCATAGCATCAGATTATCACTGAGGACAAAATTCCTGGAAGAAACCTTGGGGAAACTGTAATCTCTGAATTTAAAAATAAATCAATACAATATGATACAATACAATAATTGGTGAATAAGACTCAGTGTTGAATATTCATCTCTCTCTGTGTATACCTGTAGTTTACAGAACAGTAGAAGATTTAATTTTTCTTATTTTATGCAATATGTAGAAGGGTTGTTTTCATTTTATAATTCTTATTGTGTCTTTTTGATTTTATTGTATTTCCTCATTGAGTCTGAGACATAAAAATTAGTTTTTCTGATTAATTTTCAGTCTTACCAACTGGTGAGCTGAGATATTTATACTAAAGGTTTCTCTTTGTTAGCTTTCTCCTCTAAGAAATCCTAGTCTGAATGGTGGAATATCTTCTGTAATGTGTCAAAACACATTACAGTAGAGAACATAGGTTTTACCTCACCTTCCTCATTCTTTTTAATTTTTTCAATTCTCCTTTTATCTTCTTTCTAGTGCTACAAAAAATGTTAATGCATCTAAACCAGAAAAGCTTCTCAAGACAAGAATTTCTTTACAATGCAAAAAGCAGTGAAGAAAAATGTTCTAAAATTGACTTTGCCCAGTACTGCTCAGTAGACAGAAAGTTTACAGAGTGAAGGTAACATTTGATGCATTTAAAGTAAGTTTAAGATCCTAATCCATGATCTATAAAACCTCTGTATTTGTCAAAATACAGTAGATACAGAGAAATGGAAGGGGAAGTTAAAAAAAAAAAAAGAAAGTGGGGGGGAAGGTGCCTGTGGGACTGTTTATAGAAGTAAAGCAAATCATGAATGCATTCTGCAGAATTAGGATATAAACCTTTTCTTTCATATCAACCCACACAGTCTGAAGGTTCATTGTCCTCTCTTGCTTTCATATTCAGATGCGTTTCATTTAATGTTAAAAATAATGTATTTGATATTTACAGACTAAACCAAGACTTTATCCTCAGCCTTTTCTCAGTTGTGTTTAACTTTCTTAAGCCTTGCTGTACACACTGAAATCATGCATGCAAAGTCTCAGAAAAGCTATTTTAACAGTTTTCCCTAATAGGCTCTAATCTGAAAATGTATAGTTGTCACGGGAAAGAAGCTCTAGAAGAGTAAAACCAGGCTTGATTTGCACCTGTAACTGAAACCTAGCTGATTCACTATTTCAATTGTGAGGATTATAGTTAAGCCTGCATCTTCTGACTTTCAATGTCAAGTTGCATTAAAGTCAATTCTGTGCATGTCGTACTCGCTGACAGGCTTATAACTTTAAACATAGCGATCATGCTTGCATCACATACAAACCACCCTAATTTTTTATCTTAAACTGACTTTCATCCAAAATATTTTAAAATCCATTTTGAGGATCACCGAGGTTTTTCAGATCACATATTAAGCACAGCAAGTCTCAAGCAGGCTGGTCTCAAGCAGGCAGAGTGGCCTGCTTGAAGGAAACTGTTCAGAGGTAGTCTGTGAGGAAAAAAATCCTGCCCGAGTGCCTTCAGCTTGATAAAAGAAGAGGAAAGGGCAGTATCTGGGGCAGGAGATTGTGGAAGTTGGTGTGGCCTTATTCTCTTTCAGAAAAAGACAGCAGTAAGAGATTCCTAAGGTAGTTTCCTGCAAGAAAGGAAGAAAATCTTTCAAATCTGCTTCCTCTCTTGGCCTTCTCCTTGTAAGAATTTGTTTTACTTTTGTGCATATGTTCCTAATTAAAGGTAAAATCTTTGAGACAAATCAGTTTTGTCCTTTTTTAACTAAGATGGGAGTCTGAATCAAATCACGGTATTCAACAAAAACTTATTTACTGTTAAAGGTTCAACGCTTTCTCAGATTTTTTTTTTCATATCTTTATAGTAACCCCCTTTTTTCTTTTGTTCATAAACCCATTGGAACATTAAGTGTTTTTCTTCAGACAATGAATGTCCATTAATCATCAATAGCTTCTTTTATATTTATTTAGCTATGAAAGCTTGCTTGCAATGCAGTCAAATGTTCTTTATATTTGGAATATTCCACTATTGCACAAATATAGATTTGCTTTCTGGGATACCTTTCTGTTGGTAATGTTTCTGCCAGTGAACATGCAGGTTTATCACAACTGTTTTTCAAAATCTTTGCTTTCTTGCTGCTTGGAATGTCTTTGATGTCAAAACCACAGCAGTGGCTGCAAACTATGTGAGCTGCTAAAGTCACCTTCCACATTAGTGCATTGGCTCTGACAGATTTGGACTTCTTATGAATGTTCATTCTACTGGAAGATGGGCAATAAGATAACAGCTTGCTAGTTTTATGTGGGCACAATGAAGTTTTTTGAGAACTGCTATACAGAAAATTTTTTATGAGGAACAAAATTTTGTGATCCCAGTAGTGACAGAAGAGGGTATTTTAAAACAAAATGCTTCCAGCTCAATCTCCTTTGACCCATCAGACTCAGTAATATATCAGAATATTAATGTTGAACAATAACATCAATTGCCTAGTGACATCCATGCTGGGAATATTTTTAGATCGAGAGATGGTTTGAATTACAGAAACTGGATCTAGAATGGACTTTAATAAGCAAAAATGTCAGCAGGTTTGCTAGCCAGAACTTTGGTTTGAACTGTTATAAACAGAGGATGAGTCCCATTATTAAGTTCCTGTTTTACTTTCCCAGACACTGAAGAAGCTGTATTTGGAGCCAAAACCCACTCAGTGTTGTCATGGACTTGGGTCTTCCTTCAGTCATTACTCCAGGCGATCTCAAGAGACATCAGGAACACTTAGGTGTCCTTAAGCAAGAAGCAGTGAGCAGCATGTTTCTTTGCTCTAGCTGCTTCCCTGAGTTGAGACACTTCACTTTCTCTTAGGTGGGGAATGGGATACTCCTCAGAGGAAGGCAGGGCTATCAAAGTCTGCAATTCTTCATTCCTTGGGTTTCTGTGGTGCAACAAATGTTTTGCACAGCACATAGCACCAGCAGGTCTGACTAGGGTCAGTGTAATGCCACGATTCAGGTGCAACATGTCTTGAGGGATGAGGCAAAGCAAATGTGGCTCAGAGACCATGGGACAAAAATCAGCTTTGAAAGCTTCAAAAGAAGAAGATACTTCAGACACAATGACAAAACTCACTTCTGGAAAAAAATACATAAAACCTGAAATACAAAAGCTCATTTTAAAAAGCTTTTTGTATTTTCCAGCACAATTTGCATTAAAATAGCTCTACAGAAGAAAAAACAAACAAACAAACAAAACAAAACCAACCAAACAAACAAACCTACCTGCAGTTATTTTTAACCTATTTTTTTTTTTAATGTTATTTTCAGTCCCTTTTATTCTGATGATCTCAGCAAATAAGCATTCACTGTGGAAGTCTGGATCTTTTTCTGATTACCCCCTCAGATTAACCAATAGAACAGAAAATATAAACATCCCTTGCATACTTCAGTACCCGGTAAATTCGGACTCCCTTATTGGCAGGTTGCACTAACCTGGCTGACAGAGCACTCAGATGGAGAAGGAAACCTCCCTCCCTTCTGCAAGAACAGTCATTGGTAACAGAAGACAGAAACTTCTACAACCATTGCAATTATTTACTGATCACTGCATGTCTGAGTCATGGGGAAAAAATTAATGAGCATTATGAAGATAGCTTATGGTGAGGAAAAGACCACATGTCTGCTAGTGTGGGACTCTGGGAACCTTAATTTCCCAACTGCCTGAAGACTTGTTGCAGAACTGTTCATTTATTAGCTAATCACCAATGAAACTGAATTCCCCCTTCATCTGCCACATGGTTTTACAAGCCCAACCTGTATGATTTGGGGTTTTCTCTGGATGAATTGCTAAGAGATTTCTCTCTCATGAATTAGATTTTATTTAGGCTTTTAAAATTGTCAGTGATTTGGATTCACCTCCCTACAGCTTCTTCTGTGAAGAATAATCAATAGAGCAAAATGATTAGTTTTTAGCACATTACTTATTCTTGAGGTTTATTCTTGCTTACACGTCTGTATGCTGTGGATGATTACGAAACAGACACAGTAAAATCTTAAAATGTAATGAAATAATGAAGTGCCATCGTTTCATTTAAGCTGCTTACTTAGTAAAAATACAGGGTTTAAAGGCATAAATATCTCAGTTTGGTTTATAACATTAAAAATAACTATTTTACATTCTTCCTTTGGTTCATGATCCTGTCTGTTGCTAAGAAACCCTTCCTCAGGTGGCTTTGAACCTTCTCAGCATTTTCATCTGTAGCTATACTACCTTGTCAAGCCATAGCATACTGCTGCTCTGTTGATGGAATTTATGTTCCTTGCTGAAAGTAATGAAACCATTGTGCAGATAAGTGTCTAATTCAATGGTGTTTCAGAGCATTATGCCTTCCCCTTCACTATTTCGCATTTTTTTAAGTTTAGCATTTAAGGTGCTATGTAGTGAAAAATGTGTGCAAAAGACAGAGGCAGTCATGACATACTTCTACTTGATCTGGGCCTTCCCTTTTTGTGGCTTTGACTTGTGCCATAAGCAAATACACCTCTCCATATCGCAACTGTGTGCCTTCCCTCAAGCTATCTGTAGACTTCAACCTAGTGGTCCTTGCTGAGAAACAATATGTCTGTTGGGATTTTTTTCTTTCTCTTTTCATGCTTCAAATACAGCATGTTTCAAGATAGTTGCAGGGACAAAAGGAACATCCAGACTGTAGGAGGGAATGGTTTATTTTAAATATTTTTTCACAGAACTTAAGTGTAATACATTCAAACTGGTAGCTGTTGATTGACAGTCTCAGAAATAGGTTATGCTGAACACTCTGTTCTTAACCACATATGGAACAGTGTATAAATGTAGCCCATATACACATAAATACATGTGCATTTGGTTGAAAGTATAGTGTTTATTTATTCAGAAAGCATATCTGTAGAGTGTGCAACACCATCATCACTCAAATCATCTCTTTTTATCAATTTTAACATCTGATAAACATTGCAAAGTTCAGCACATATTGAACTAGAAATACCTCTGAGAGAATATTTATGAATTGTCAAGTTAGAGGTTGTTTTTCAAATTAGTGATCTTCAAATCAGTTCAAAAAAAAAAAAAAAAAAAAAAAAGCAGTAATGGAGGAAAAGCTTTCCACTAGGAAAAATTAAATCATCCAGGAACTGGATTTGAGAGGAAAAAGAAATCTGACCATTATACGATGAAGTCATCTTATTAAATCTGTGCTCTCAGTTTTTAATTTTTCTTTCTTCATTGTCCAATAGATATCTTTTTCTCTTGTGCTTTATACTTTAATATAGATGTATGTTTATATTGCCATATTTGTGACAAAAACATATGCTCATCTATCCCTATCTACATGTGAAGATTAACATTTGTATGTTTCATATTTTTTAATATTAGGTATTATTGTCAGCAGGTGCAAAATGGCATGGCTCCACTGGCTTCAATACAGCTGTGCCAGGTGATGACTTATTCCATTGTTTCCTTTCACCTGGGTTTTTAGTACCAAGAACCATACCAAATTGTGAATGTGTTTTTCAAAAGTACAATCAAAGAAATCAATATTGTTCTTAAAATTAAGATTTCTGAATATACCAAAGAAATATCAACACTGTAATCCCTAATACTTTCTTCTCCTGCAATTATACAAGTTTGCTGTGCAGCATGATAGTTTTTTCTTTGAAAGGTTAAGGCAGTTTTTAAAATGTGCTTAGCTTGCTATACTGCATTTTTATTTTCAGAGAGCTAATGCCAATAAAGAAAAGAAAGAAAAGTGTAGAACAAAGTTAGCTTGGATTTCCTGTGACCTTAGGTTGTTTGGTGAAAAGGCCTATGATTTCAAAATTGAATAAAGGACAAATATTTTGGAGTTGCTGTTATATCTATATATAACACTAGGAAAAGGTCAAAACTTTATGAAATTTAGCCATGAAAGTCTCACTTCCTTCACTTAGAAAAGATGGTTGCAATAGGTAATTTAGTATCTACAAACATTCAAATGAAAAGACAGACGAAGCTTAAAAATTGAGATTACCTCTTGGGTGAATAGCTAAAAATTATTGTTTATATAATGGTGGAAAAGTCACTAATCCGAGCAGTGGGCTGAGTCATTGACACAAAAACCATATCTGAAAACAAACTTTGAAAGAGACCTCTGGATATTCTGGCTCAGTTAATTATTTAGAGACACTTCCATCATGAAAGTTAAATCCAGATGAATGATGTCCCAAGGCTTTTGAGAGCAAAGGAGAGAAAGACAGGAGTGGAACAGAATCTGACTCAGCGTATTGTATTTTCTCTACCAAGCAAGCATTTTGATAGAGTCAATAGTTCTTCTGTCACATTCTATAAAGGTTTTCTATTAAAAGCAAAATGTTTAGCAATTACTTTTCTTCTTTAGCAGGGGTGAAATGTTTTACCATACTTCCCATCTACTGCTTCTCTTTGCTGAAGTATCTGTTAATCTGCTTGATTATCTATTCAGTATTTCTCAATAGGATTTTCTAAGACAGAAACATAGTTGAGACAGGAACATACATAAGGAGATGACCTGTTCCAACCCTATGCTCTGAGCAGGATCAGACAGAGCAGGTGGCTCAGACATGTGTCAAGTCAAGTTTTGAGTATCTCCAGGGATCCACAGCCCCTCTGAGCAACCTTTACCAGTGTTTGACCACCCTTATATTGTGTCTGGCTGAGATAGAGTTGATTTCCCCCACAGCAGCCCTCATAGTGCTGGGCTTTGCGTTGATAGCTAGAAAGACATTGCTAACATACCAGTGTTTTGGCTGCTGCTTCCAGGTCTTCCACAGCATCAAGGCCATCTCTCTGACATTTCCTCCCCTCTCAGACCAAAAGGCCAATAGATTGTCATTAGGCAAGATCTAGGGAGGGGACAGCCAAGAGAGTAGAGTGCCTCTGCTTGTGAGCTCCTTGATCACCTGTGTCAGGAAATGATCATAAATGCACTCCAGAAAGCTCCTGGCTTGCTTGTGTCTACTGTGCTGCCCTTCCACTGTTTTGAAATTTTTTTTAATTATGTGCTTCAGTTAACTTAACTTATTTGAATAACTGACAAGCTGAAAACATCAAAATAAATGAATATGAAATTACTAATGAGAACTCACTACCCTTTGATCTCTTAAATGAGAAAGTAGGACAGAAATCTGACCCATTCTTGTGCCAGAATATGTTTAAGGTTTTTTTAAAATAATTGCAAAGGGAAATTTTGGATTTTAAAACCATGACAATGAATTCTTCTGGGCCAACATTATAGTGTTTCTGGAATTTATATTTTATCAATTATTTCAAGGCAGGAGCTGAGCACACATGGGGAGGAAATGGTTTCAGAGAAGTAGTAGGGGGAAAATAAGAAGTCTGAGTGTCCAAAGGCCAAACCACAAAGCCAGGTCATGGGTGGGCCAGCTTTCTGCTCTCCATGGTCTTCTCAGGGAAGAAATTATTACCATTTCAGGTCATTCCCACCCATTCTCTTACTAAATCTACAAAAGCCAGATTTCCAAGAAGTGTAACAGGAGAGCTCAGGATTAGGACAAGACAAGTAGGGAAACAGTGGCCTCTGCAGTCTTGCTTTTTCCCAGACTGAGAGAGGTCAAGTACAATGCAGCCACTGACATGTCTGTACTAAACTTTTTGTTATTTTATTTCACTTTTTTAGTGGCTTTGAAACAGAATCATCTGAGGCAGACCTGAACTAATTTTGATGGAGATTGGGTTTGATTGAGATTTTCAGGAAAGCAAGACTGCTTTTCTGAAAAGATGAACACAGGCCTCTAGGAAGGGTAGCTTGCCTTCTATTTACACGCAATTGAAAAATTCTTTGTGTCAATTGCTACAATAATTCATGTGCAGACTTAAGTCTTTACGAGAAAAGTCTTCCTTGGTTTTGGCTTACATTGCAGGTTTCTTTACAACACAAGTAATTTCCACTTAGCATAAAAGTTGTATTTCAAATCACAGAAATAGTTGAGAAAAGAAAGGAAGGTTTTAAGTGAAGCATATAAAAATGATGGTAAAACTAACAGTTTCAATGAAGAACAAAAGAAAAAAAAAGTGCCAGGCATTTTGCAAGGACATAGGTCTGTGAATAACTTTTTTGTTTGTTTTTGATAGAGCTGTTGACAAAAACAACCAAAAAAAATTGCTGGAAAAGCCTTCTTAAATCATTTAGCCCATTCCTCAATCCCCTGCCAGTGCCAGATTATTCCTGAGAGTGCATTCTCCACTCTCTTGTCCAAGTTCAGTTGCATATGACTCAAGCAATGGGTTTCCACCACTTCTCTTGAGAGATATTTCTACAGTTTAATAGAACTCACTATTAGGAAATTTTGCTAATATGTTCTTTCAGTCAGTTTTAACCCATTATTTCACCAACATGCTCCTGGGTCACTATAACCAGCACATCTTTCTTATTAATTTTCCAGTCTTCAGTTGTTTGTAGGTGACCAGAGCACATTCTCTTTCCTTCCATCTTCACTTAGCTTAGGTAGCATACCAGTGTTAAGATCCTTTCTTTTTTCACTACCCTTTACAGGACAGTTTCTGCAGTGATTTTGATAGTTTTGCTATGAATGATGGCCATTTTGTTGACTTTCCTTGATATTCTAGTCACTTTCCTTCCCATTTCTGTGCTTGTCCCATTTTACCTGAAAGGGATGAGTATCAGATTTCAATTACAGCAATAAATATTTCTGATTGGCTCTGCTGGAGGGCTGTTAAGACATCTGCAGCCCTTCAGAAAAGGACTTGGGGGTGCTGGTAGATGAGAAGCTGGACATGAGCAGCCAGTGTGTGCTTGCAGCACAGAAGGCCAATTGCATCCTGGGCTGCATCAAAAAAAGTGTGTCCAGCAGATCGAGAGAGGGGATTCTACTGCTCTACTCTGCTCTGGTGAGACCTCACTTGGAATACTGCGTCCACTTCTGGAGCACTCAGCACAGGAAGGACAGGGACCTGATGGAGCAGGTCCAGAGGAGGGCCATGAAGATGATCAGGGGGTTGGAGCACTTCTCCTACAAGGACAGGCTGAGGGAGCTGTGATTGTTCAGCCTGGAGAAGGCTCCAGAGAAACCTAATAGCGACCTTCCAGTACCTGAAGGGAGCTTATAAAAAGATTGGAGGGGGCCTGTTTACAAAGGCCTGGAGTGAAAGGATGAGGGGTAATGGTTTTACATTAGAAAGGAGTAGATTTAGATTAGAAATAATGAGGAAGTTCTTTACCACAAGAGTGGTGGAGCACTGGAACAGGTTTCCCAGGGAGGTGGTTGAGGCCCCATCCCAGGAGACATTCAAGGTGGGTGTTTTCTCAGACAGCTGTCTGTCCAAAGGCCTTTTAGATGCACCAGAACAGACCACCACTGGATTTGGGATTCAACAGCCAATTTAACCAGTGTAAAGAAGCTGTATGACTTACACTTTTAAAGAATTTTCTCATTCAGTCCTTAGAAATTACATTTATGTGGCATCTCTTAATGAACTGTTGTCCTTTCATTCTTCTTTTAGCCATCATTGTGGCATCCACTTACTGGATAGCACCTCAGAACCTCTCCTGTGAAAGGCATTTGGTTTCTTTGTAAGATGCTGTGAAAAGATACATTAAATTTAAATTAAAATAAATTTGGGGTTTTACTTCTTATGTGTAAAAAGCAATAACAAATTGTATTTCTGCATCTTTCAGATACAGTGCACAATGGAATATATAATTCCATGTGTAAATTTGTTACCGATTTTTTTTAAATGTGGGGGTTTTTGCTTTTAATGGAGAGAAACATAGAAAGATAAAGCCTTATTTTCTGCATATGCTAGGCTGTGTTAGTCAGCTAGACATATTCTAATGCTTACAGAGTTTATTTATTTCTTTTAGTGTAAAGGGCTGTACTGAAAACAGAGGAGCCCAGCAAAGGGCGAACAATGGCATACCACATCTTCACAGAAATGCAAAGAAACTACACTTGAACGATGGAATTTGGGTGGAGAATGCAACCAATATTGTTTCACCTTATATTTTAAAACATTGCCATGTGGTAATTACCAACAAAACCCAAGAGTCATTGAGAAGAAAAAACTACTCAGTTACTGAATTTATGAACTATGTTTTGTAATCCATAGAGAAAATGCTTTCCCTATACTGTGCCTTCCTTTTGTTTCTGGCTGCTACTCATCCTTTCCTTAGTGTTAAAGCCCTATTAACTTTATGTATATTTCTTCCTTATGAGCTCTTGCAAAGAACAGCACAATCATGAATAGGAGATGACCTGCGAATAGGGTATGTGAAGTTGTCTTGCTATTGGAATATAAGACTTAGTCTGAACAACATTGAGAGGTTATTTTCTGGTCCTTTCTCTCATAACAAGTATTTTTCATGTTCAATAAGTTTCTGTATATATGTTTATTTTTAAATGTTTCAGCCAAATGAGAAAGTTCCTTTGAAAGTCCTCATTAGTCCTTTTCTCCTTAGTGTTTCTGTTATTATTTAAATATGTTGTCGCTGTTTTAAATTCTTGTGCTACCTTGGTTTTGTTTCCTAACTCTGGGTTGATGCAGGAGCAACAATTAACTCTTTCAGTCTTGTTTCATTATGAAGCTTGAACAGAAGGTAAAACAGCCAAATACTTGTCCCAACCTATACCTAGACTGTGCTTTTTCTAGACCAAAGCACAAATCTTATTTTTCATGCGTAGAAGTTTACAGTGTCCTGATACCCTTCAGCACTAATTCTGATGCTGTATCTGGACCTTTTTACCTGCTGAGGACCCTGTGGAACTCAGAAGTGGTTTCTGGAGGAATTAGTAGCATTTCCTAAGGATACAGCTGCAGACTCAGAACTCCAATTGTAAAGTTTTTGTCCCTGTCTTTTGTTTAACTATAGTATTCAGTACACATACAGTATTTTATAATCAGGAACAAAATATACTTAATCAGAACTGCTAATCACAGCCTTTGAATGTGTTTATGTAGAAATGCTAGGCCACTTTCCACAGTAATTTAAAACTCTTACAGTCTCAGTAGTTTTAACAGAAATAGGCAAGAGTAGGGTAAGAATAAAACAGGTTGGGGTTTGTGTCCAGAGAGAAAAATCCAGCTCCAGCACTTGAGGCTACATCCTAAAACACTTGTTAAGACTGACAAACTTACAAAAAATTTACATTGTAAAGATTATGAACAGGAAGAGATGCTAGAAGCATAAGCAGTCTTTCACAGATGTCAATCTCAAAAGCAGTATCACAGCCGCTGAAAGAGGTGTCAAAATGAAGAAGAGGTGAAAAAAGAGCATCCATGGTTTGACAAAGCACTTGACTAATCAAGTCAAAGATGGAAGCCATTTCAATTGCTGCTTATTATTATGATACAGATGATTTCCATGGATGCTAAAGACCCAGAGCAGATCCTATTTTTATTAGGCATTATACAAACTTTTAGAAAGATGTTGAAAGGATAAGCCTTGCCAATTGCGTATAATTGCCAGAAAGGAAGAAAAAATGTCCCTGGACTATTTGTAATCATGTCATATGATTACATAGGCTGAAGTACATTCTTTGATCATCTTTGATGATTTGAACTTAGTGAATCTTCTTAAGTCTATTGTTTACTCTACTGGAGTAATAATTCCATAGGTTTCCTTAGTGTTTGCTACTTTCATTAACCTCAGCAGGGCAGCAGGGACACTGACTCTTTCTTATGGATTTACATGGATTGGTATCACTCTTTTCACCTCCTGTGGGTACGTAGAGCTGGAGAATTACCATCTACAATGCCATAACACTGTGTGGCCAACTATGATCTTTATTTTATTCTCCTTATCAGTTAGTCTGAATTACCATGCACTCTCCTCTCCCTAGATTCTGAAAAGGCTCCCATAAAAGCAGCAAGCTACTGGAATATTTAGCTCACAGAAACTTTAAAACACATGATCAGAGTGTCATTAACTTGTGAAGATATGTGGGTGATGTGGAAGGAAATTTTCCTGGAATCCAAATCCTGGTGAACATACTATTTTAAGGGAGTTATGAATGAAAAGGAGTCACAGTATTTGCTCTATTCAAGGCAAAACAGGAGTGGTTTAGCTTCGGTCTTGTTATCTCTAGGTCTTATGCAAGGAAGCATAGTTTGATTTAATGTTTTCAGGCTTTTAAAATTACTTTTTTTGTGTAATTGAGCACCTTTAGTTTTTGTCCCACTACCCTGTTTGGATTACTGTACCTGACACAATTCCTTATGGCCCAGCTCAGCCTTCAGATACACAGGCATAGATTCAAGTGAAGTCAAATATCCAATTTCAAATTGGATATTTGAAAGTAGGTTTGGGACTTTTAGCCTTAACACAAATAAATATGTTATAAATTACTTTTAAATTATATTAGCAAAGAATTATAATTTCTCCAGTGCAGTTTATTCTGTTTATTTTGTATCAATCATTATTTGTTCCAGGAAATATTTACAAGTGAAGTCACATATTGTATCTGATTAGCTGAATTATAAATTTGAAAGATAACTGGCTTGGAAATAAGTAGCAGAGACTAAAACTGCCTTTAGGAATTCAATCAAATTTATGTTTTTCTATGTGGAGAACAATTTTCAAAGACCTTTTTGCTTAGTATTGTTTTTTAAATATAACATAAGCTATTTCTTCCTCTACCTATAAAAATATTAAATTATTCATGTTACCTGTATTCAGTGACCTGGAGATGAACCTTCCCAAACCACAGATGACCTGATACAGAAAAAATAATAACAGTTCATTACTAGGCTGTGTGCAGATGTGTCTAAATTAATTTTTCAAAGCTGTATTTACAGGTAATGTTACATTTAATTTGTCTGCATCAGATGATTTCCTGGTAAACATGACATTTTTATCAGTCTGAGAAAAATCCTTAAACTGGAGGTTTCTGATATTAGAGAATCAAAAGCCTTGTAGGCGTTCTTTCTATGTTTTGGGCCTGATTCTCAGACCAATTCTGTGGCCCTCATCTCTGGTATGTTGGATCTGTTTTAAGCTACTGTCATTAAATTTTTCTGGTTTTCATTACATACAATGCTAATATGTTCCCAGAGGTTCCAATTAATTTTCCCCTACATGCCACTTAACTACGTAAAAGATATTTCTCTTTTATCACCTAAATTCTTCAATTTTCTCAATTAGTTCCTGAGAAAAGAAAGTAAATCCCTCCCATGTTTATTTTCTCTATGAGGTGAAAGAAATTTTGATTGTTTTCATTTTGTTGTCTTTAATGTATGTGGATAAAGCTACACAGAGATATGAAGTTGGCAATGCTATGGACATTTGTGGTCTGACTGGAGGCTTCTAGAGGAGGCAATATACTACAAAACTTAGATCTGATTTATTGTGTTGCAGCTGCATTCAGAGAATTTTTGATTTACTGCTAAAAACCTAAATTAGGTCATATAAAATTGGAAATTAGCTACTGTAACAATGATTTTACTTTTGCAACAAATTCTCTTATTCATATTTCAACCATTTAACATGCTGTAGACCACCTTCACACTTTCTCAGGAGACAGCTACAAGGTGTGAGTAGGGCTCTGTTCATGTCCTTGCCTCCTCAGTTTCCAGTACTGTTGCATCAATATGTAGCATATATTTTCCATGCAACAGGAGAACCTGCTGTAGCAGGGGGTTTGGAGTAGATGATCCCCAGAGGTCCCTTCCAGCCCCTATCATTCTGTGATTCTGTGATACTCATGTATCTTCCACTAATATGCCTCTTCATAATAAAGCTTTAATCTCAACTTTAAAAAGTTTGTCCTTGGACTTCCCAGTACAGAGCCTGGAAGCTAAACACATGTAGTTATGCCACATTATTTTGGGATTGTCTTTATAATATATTTATGGAATGGATGTAATGATTCCTACACAAGTTTTAAGCACAGAGTTTACTCTTCATACTTTTGGGGAGCTCTGGAGGAAACTATCACAGATTTTTTAATTGCTTGTGATATTTTTAGATATGACTGCTAATAGGAGGTACCCTCACTTCCAGCTGCTAAAGTACTTACAAGATTACTTTTCCAAGTTGCTGCAGTTTCATTTTAAGCATACAGTGAATCACATTTGGAAAAAGTCACAATTTAGAGAGGAACTGACCTGCAAGGTAGTCCTTCTGGTAAGTACAGAAGAACATAATAAAGCTTGCATTATACATGCCAAATGCTAAACCTTATTATTCTGTAGCACACTTTGCTTCTGCTACAGCAATGAATCAACTCTATAGTCTGCAACATCAACTTCAAATAGTAGTGAGAAAACTGACTGCTTTTTAGTTTAACACTAGAAATCATTGCATTTGATCTTTATTGCTTTTTCAGTTATACCTTTTTCCCTAGCACACTTGATGGAGCAAGTCTTTAAGTTGTTATTTACTAGCTTACTCTGAGTAAAGTTCCCAGACTGCCACCCAGTCTTGCAGTTATGTGTCTAATTCTAATTTTAACATCTATAGTGAAAGAATAAACATTTTCGAAACATTAAAACATAAAAGCATTGCATGCACTTACAAGACTGCTGACCTATATCTTGTCATGCAATTATTAGAGAATTCTAGCCATTGGAAAGTTCAACCAGAAATCTACCTACCTGTTTGCAGTCATGATATCAACATCCTGTGGACATCCAATTAAGTACTATGTAGTATTGGTAGGTCTTTTTCATCTGATTAGGAGATATGAGTAGTTTCACTTCCCTTCCTTTTCCTGTCAGCTAAAGTTTTTGTAGTCTGCGGGCTGCCTAAGTTGACACAGACCACAATGGAAAATGTATATAGTGTTATATTCCTTAATCAGTAGAGACTGACAGGCACAACTGAAAGGAACAAAATGGATCCATCAGAAATTATTAAGAGAGAATACTTCTGTCTTGTCTTTCCTCCTCCTTTAAATATTAGTATGCTTTTTGAAATGTCAGGAAAAGCAATGCAGAAAGCATAAGAATCAATCCATGTGTCAGAACAAAATAGCCAGGATATCTACAGGTTCTGGGGATCTGGCAAAAGATCCAAGAGTTTCTACATGCTTTTGGGGTCTGAACGGATGCTTGGACGATTTTGTACCAATACATTTGGAAAAGACGCAAGTCACATAGGTGGCCCAATGAGTGTGATCCATACTGAGTGAATTATAAATCTTTGTGCTCTCTCTCAGTTGCTGGTTTCTTTTATCCTGTATGCTTTCAGGGATCTCATAAATTACACAGATTGACTGCTGCTTGAGAATTCAGTGTAGGTGTCTCGTTCTGCCATTAAAACTATCCGGTTGAATGAAGGCTGGGGATTTTTGCAAATGGTATACTTGTTAACTTTTTAGTTTGGGCAGTTAATTGGAATCAAAGCACAGAGAATTTAGTAACTGTGAGTAGCAAGATGACTGTTCTCATCATAAGCTATCTCCATAACACATATATCATTTGGTCATAAGAGGCACAAAAGAGTAGCCTGTAGATGTTATTCTAACTGATGGGATACTAAGGTATGTTAAAAAAATTATGGTAGCTCTCTGGATCTATATATTAGAATTCAAAAACCACAGGCGATTCAAAGAGCCCTCTGAGAGCCGGGGATTTATTTTTGTTTCCTTAGGATATCTATTACATTTTGGGTTTGTGTAGTTGTATAGCTACCCAAGGATCTATAAAATGTAGCCAAAGGACCTACTAAGACAAAATCATCACGCAAATGCTGTCACAATTCACTTTCATTTGTTCTATAAAAAGAGACTTATACCACCAGTGGAAAGTCTTGCTTAAGATCTCAAAATTTAGAGCTATGTCTTTCCACAGCTATCAGCATTTGACCCAAGTCTGCTCCTGTTAATCAAACAGAGCAGCAGACCTAAGTTACCTTCCTTGGATATCCTCGGTTGTGGCCCTGAGGTCTGTTTAGACATCCAGGTGGCTCCAATTGCAAAAGTGCCAGTTGCCAAGCAGCTTTCTGTGATGACCTTTGGACCAGGCCCAGGTACACTGCTTTGACTTAGAAATCATCATCTGAGCAGAAATCAGCAATGGCCACTGACGGTGCTTCTGTCCAGTCCAGTGCTCTGGAAAGACTGTGGTGTCATGCAGCTGCCTGGCCAAAGCTGCAGCTGCTGAAACACTGTAGATGCTTGATCTTGGACCAGTGGAGTTTCTCTGATGTTCCTTGAGGAGCTGAGCCTTCTGGGAGATGAAACTCTGTAACACAAAGGAACTGGTAGTTACCAAAAAAAAAAAAAAATTACTACCAGAACACCTATTGATGAAAGACTGCTAGAGGGATACTGGCAGCTTTTGGGAAGTGTTCCCAGTTGTGTTTTTAATAACATTGGTCTTCAGAATGAGAATGTGTACTCTGCTGAATTGTAATAACATTTAGGAATGTACTAGCCCACAAACTGAGCATCGTAAAACTGTTGTTTTCACATTTTCCTAATAAAATGCCATGACATTGTAAATCTGTTTTTATTTTATTTGTAATGGCAGAAATGTGTTTACTATAAAATCAAATTCTCTTTCAAAATGTAGGCCACAGGATAGTGATACAATTCATCCTGTTCAGGAACATGCTTTGTATCATTCCAGTCCAAACAAAAAATTGTAATGTACTACTTAAAATCTTTTACTTTCAAAATGCATCATAAAATTCAATGCACATTCAGGTCCATGCTGACACTGCATTTTGTGGCAAGGTGAATCAGAATCATATAAAGTAGTTAAATGACAACATGTGGAGTAAAGCATGACTATCTGGAATGCTTGCCATAGGGGCCAAGTGTGAAATGGCAAACAGAACTGACAGATCATGGTATAAACAAACACGTTCAAGTTCCAGATTATTGTAGTTTCCTTTCATCCAAAGTGCCAAACACCCAGGTACCTATTAATTAAGTTTAAAATTATGTTTCAGTCTACAAATCGGGAGGATGCAATAACTGAGTTCCTTAAAAAAAAAAAAAAAAAAAAAAAACAACATTCTTTTGCAGTCTTTTTTGATAAGTGGATTTATGAGGACCATATACTTATAGCAATATAAATGTGTGCGAGT
>JANHGN010012941.1:0-12036 GCA_024605025.1 Megaceryle maxima | reverse complement strand
TTTAAATATCTTTTCCATTTTTATTATCTCAGCCATCAACAAGCTATAATAAAGAACTTTTTATTACAGAATTATTTTTTTTCATATAATTTTTCTGACATAAATGTTCATTTCAGTTACAGTCCAGTTCACAAAAAGACTTGCTTTCTGCCAGGAGTTCATTGAAACATATGTAGTATTATAGGAGAGCAGAGGGAGACATTAGACACAAATAGAATTGTGTAAAAAACATCACTTAGGCGGTAGGGGTTTTGTAGATGAAGAAGGAAAACTTGCCTTACATAAAAATATAAGATGATTGAACAAGTAAGCTTTGCAGGTATGATATATACACAAAAATTACATTTTGAAAGGCTCAGGTTTAAAATTGTTATATCACACAATGTCACAAATTCATGCCATATTATAGGTATATTATTAAAACCTTCTGAGTCATCTGCCTAAAAATCAGACAGCACTGACAGACAAATGTCTGTTCTAGGCTAATGACTGATGCACAATGTATCATCTCTAATCAGATTTAATCACTAGCAGCACAATTATCTAAATAGCAAAAGCAAAAATGTTTAATTGCATATTTTTTCTAATATTTTTATAGTTATATATTGAAAATTCCTCAAGAGATATTTCAACTTTAAGATTATACTTAACATTTTCCACTTCCCTATTCTTCTGAATACTACATACCTATAAATATGATCTTAATAATATGACAATATGGGAAAAATACAGAGCTTTACTCACTGATGCTAGAAACAGTGAATATGTTTATATACAGTAATTAATTTGCAGTGGCATTTATATGTTTGCATTTTCCCTGAATTTCACACAACTCTTCTGACAAATTTTATGTACTGAAAATTTAAGTTGAAAGACATTAAATAACCAACCCATTACTGGTACATAAAAGGAAAATATGTGGATTCTCATTTTCCAGAAGAATTCAAAACCACATTTGTAGGTGAACTCATTTGCAACAGAGTGCAGCCTTTAAAAGCCATAGATACCACTTGCTATTGTAAATCTGACTTCAGCATTCACTGCATGGTGCCTGAATAAAAAATATGACTACTCACTGTGGTGTGAGGCTTTAAGAAATTCCTGCTTGCTGTTTTTTATCCAAATGTATTGCATTCTTTCAGCAATAAATTTAACTTGGTATCTCAGAAATTTCTTCCTAGACTGTGAAAGTATACATGTATACTTTCTCAAGCTGCTGTCTGAATAGACAGTAAAATTCTACTCCCAGTGTATGCCCAGTTTCCTGATTCTATCCTGTCCTTGCAACATCCAAATAGATCTGCTTTCATTTTATAAAGTCCCCCATTGTCAGGAAGGCAATGGTGCTCAGAGTAGTAGCATAACAACTCTTAACATGGCTGAGGACCCTAGCACAGTCTAAGAAAGCCCTCCAGCAATCTGCTGTTTGACTCCCTGACATTAGTGGGTATTCTGTCATTCTTGACCCACTCAAGCTTTTTTCTGCACTCCCTAGTCTCATTAGATGGGAATCCTTTCTCACAAATGATTCGTTATTCTAGGCCATAAGAAAGACTTACTCTGAGATGTGTACAATGTAACTGATAATGAAGGGATTTTTTTGTAGGCAGACTCACAAGTATGATGGCTTGTGATCTTTAATCGTTTTTTTTAACATACCTTTACAGTACTCTTTTCATACTCATAAGTCATTGTCCTGGTATGGTTTAAGCAATTTCCATAAACTTACTTCTTGCAAGTAATGTAGCATTTCATTCTTCACTGAACATTTACTAAAGAGAGAACTCTAATTGTCTTCCCTGATTTACAGTATTAATACCTTATGAAGAAACTTACCCTTTGTGCTATGTCTCCCAGTCCTTCCTAGTGTATAAAGGCCATTAATAATTTAGAGTGCTCTCCATTGTTATATGCCATTGATAAAAAGAAATAGATATTTCTTCTCCAATTTAACAAAAATTTGGATGAACTGGAAACAATTCAACATAGGTCATGCCTGAATTCTAAACAAAGGCTTAGCAGGGAATAATCTATCTTCATAAATATTTTTTAATTGTCACTACGCTGAAGTGCTCCTAACAGACAAGAGCTTTCTCACTTGAATGTTCTAGCTGTGAAGTCTTTTGTACTATATAAAGCTCCCTTACATTCCCTGTTAATAAACTTAGCAAAAAAGCTGGTTTTTAATACCAAGGCTAGGTAAACAGCCATTCCTAAGCTCCAGTCTCCTTGGGTGCCAGATGCCTGTCTGTTTTGGACTAGACTCAGTGACTAGTGTGTGCTGCTTGATCTATCAGGCAGATCCAATTGTAACCAAAGCAAGCATAAGGGATATTTTACTTCTCTTGACTAATCAGACTGAGAATGTTCATTGGGGAACAGACACCGAAATAGAGCTTTTCTGTGTAACTAGTGGAAAGAGAATGAAAGAAGGTGAATTTAACATTTTTTTATATATCTTCACAGGAAAATCCCAGAAAAATGCACTGACTGAATAGCTAGTGAGTGAAGTGGTTGTCCATCAGTTCTCAAAATTTTGCCAGTTTTTGTGTGTTCAACAAGATGCTGATCAATCTCAGCTGAAGTCATCACCACCAGGGAAGTCCTTCAACACTTTGCAAATTCAGTCATGTTTAGAGTATTTACCACACTGACCCAAAATCTGTGACTTTGTGGGCAACACCTATAGTAAAAGCAGTGAATACAAATTTTGCAAATACAAATTTTATTCTAAAAGTGAAAGTGCTTTATCCAATAATAAGATCAAATCCAGTTTTTTACACATGCTGTCAAAATATTTTAGTCATTTCATTTCCATAAAAAGAAATATTCTTGTGTAGTCCTATTATCCTTTAATGAACATGTTTTACCTGACTTAAAGGTTCTTTTACAGTTCAAAATGTGTTAAATTTAATTCTTTTTAATTGACAGCTAAATTCATATTCAGTGGGATTTTACCAAAAATTTTATTCCAATACTTAAAGACACTAGTTCAGTGTCACTTACAAACCTTAAATTAAAATAAGATTATTTAATCCCTTGATTTCTGGCAAGAAAGACTGTATAGAGATGAATGAACTGGTTTATAGCTAGAAAAAACTTTCTCTTCCTGAAACCACAACAGAATCCAAATACTGTAAAGAGTTTTGTGAACAAAAACCCATGTCTATATAAAACAATCTGGGAAAATGCAAGAACTATCCCTGTGACTTTTCATCAAGTGTTTAAAAAATGTGATTGTTTTAATGCACTTTGCCTGACTATTGTAATATTTCTTTTATGAGATTGATAGCAAAAACATTTGTGAAAGTGACATACTGGGAATGTCTAAACAAAATAGACTTTAGTACATTAAGTTTAAGCAATCCCAATGGAAAACTTAATCAAATAACTAAAACACCTAAGATCTAATACATTGTAAATGTTTAGATAGAAAGATCTAGATCAGTTGCAGTGTGATGTAATTTAGTGGGAAAAAAAATTGTACCTACTGTGTGACTATGGTCTGTGATCAAACTAGTCATTTTGATCTTTTTCAGTGTATCCTCCAAAAAGAGTTGACTACAGAGTAAAGAAGGAGGACCCACAAAGTATATACCTGATTTCTGCCAAAAAATCACAGCAAAGATCCCAGCTGGGGAATTGGAGTAATAAAAATGAACCCATGTTTGACAATCTATTTCTTCCTTTGTGGCTGCAAGAAGACAACAGGTAAGTAATATTCCTCTAAGGGTTACTGTTTTTCATATACTTCTGCTTCTCATGAGTATCTTCCAGCCTTTTCCTCGGGTTTTTAGCTGTTGGCAGAGGTTAAACCATGACAGGTATCAGCATACTCTTACTCTGAAATACCAATGCACCTTTCAGGAAAGTTTGTTCTGTGACTCAATTTTTGTTTCTTTCAATTGGTCATACAGACTCTGAAGACTGCAAAAACAAACAGCAGACTGAAGGCGCACTTATGTCTCCTAAAAGTAATCTTTCTCATCTACAAGATGTTTACTTTTAAACATGAAGAATTTGTTTCTTATGTGACAGTGCAACTGCTCCTATCCTATTTATGTACATACAGTTATATGTGTGTGTATACATACATAGGTATAACTATTTGTATTTATATATGTATATATACAATTTTCACATTGCTGCAGTCATCCACCTCCCTCTGGCTCCTTTAATTAATTGGGTGACTTTTCCTGAAATATTCTATTCCAAGACTGAAACTATAATCATAATGGAGGACTTGAATACAATGTCAAATAGATTACAATCTAGTTATTTTCTGAGCCACACAATTAAAATGGATCTAACAGTGTTATGGCCTACATTTGCTGTCCTTACTTGTTATTCAGGCTCCAGTCGTGCAGTGTATTCACTGGAGGGTATAGGGAAGGAGGGGCATAGCAGAGTAAGTCCTCGGATCTCAAAGAATAAGGTTGCCCTTAGGACATTACTATAGTGTGATGAGGAAGAAATATAAAATAATTTCAAGCAAAGGAAAATGCAACAGCTTCTTGGGTGTTTAAATCAAGAGATTAGACATGACAAAATAGCCTCTAGGAGTAGGTTCATCTTTGATCATTCTCAGACCCTGCGCTGCTTCTATGTTTCTCTAGTTAAACTGAAAATAAGCAGAAAAAATGGACTTTTTAATAATGAATCAGTTCCAGGATAGAGTAATAAATGCTAAATAATTCCCAGCACGTACATTTCTATGTTGACTGGAGGGAAAACTACAGTTACAGTATTTTCCACATGGGCTTGTAGATAGAGGCCAGCTGCTCACTACA
The DNA here is from genome assembly GCA_024605025.1 of Megaceryle maxima. Taxonomy (NCBI): domain Eukaryota; kingdom Metazoa; phylum Chordata; class Aves; order Coraciiformes; family Cerylidae; genus Megaceryle; species Megaceryle maxima. The sequence continues at coordinate 7,246 of JANHGN010012941.1, read as the reverse complement.
TATAGGAATTACCTTTAGAAGCATACAGAACATCATAGAGGCTTTCTTTTTTTTTTTTTTTTTTTTTTTTTTTTTTTTTTTTTTTTTTTTTTGCCTTGGAATGAGTAAGAGTAGCTTCTGCAGTCTATTCTGCTTTATGGGATTAGCTCAACTGATTGGGAAACCACAAAAGCACTGTGTAACTACTTAGATTGTTCCTAAGCAATACAGTTCAGAAGTAAAATGAGGCAGGACCCTGGAGAGAAGTAAAATGAGGCAAGACTCTGGAGTGCAATGAGAAGCAGCAGGCGGTAGAAAAGCAAGTCGAGTACTAAAACTGTTAAATCACAGAAGAATGTGTCTGGCTTTGAAAATGTCACTCCAAGATTTAGACAATCATTATGAACAAACATAGTGTGGTTTGGTTTGGTTTCAAAAGGAAATTTTATGCAGTTCTGCTATAATAGAGCCTCTTGTATCTGCTCACTAATTTCACTTTTATAAAGCACTGTAAAAAGCATGACACCTTCTCTTGCTCCCTGGAGTTAGTGATCTAGACAGTGTAATTAAATAGAAGATACACACAACTGTACAGTACATAGTATTGTATAGATACAAACAGTATATGCAAGTGAAGTTTTCAATTGCAGGAGTGTTGAGGAAGGAATTTGAATGCAGCTTCAACTTACATATATATTGTACAAGATCTGCTTGTTTGTTTTTCTTTCTAAGTAACATTATGTCTTCAAAGTTCCCACCAAGTTTTTGTGTACTTGTGATTTTGCTCACTTATGTAGTACTCCTGTTCTGTATAGGTACTTCATTAACACTGTATGATGATGAAGTTGATAATTCAGAATTTAAAGTTTACAGCTTGATAGTAGGTTAGATTAATAGGCATTAAGTCAATTTATGAGTAGTAACACCAAAGATTGCTATTGAATATGAAGACATATTTTTGTTAATTATAACATTAAAAAAAAAGGTAACTTAAACACCAAACCAACAAAGACACGTTTGTGTGACTGACATAAATTTCTTGTTGTGCCCATCACAAAACTAGAAATCATTGACTAATAGAGCAATTAGAAGGGCTATTTTCATCAGATGACTTAGATTTGTAGTTATGTCTTTTAGGGCCACAATCCAACAAATGGCTTAAGAGCATGGTAAGAGTTAACCTCATGCTTAAGAGCTTTTCTGGATCAGAGCCTGAGATAGGCAATACTCACATCTCATGATTCAGAAACATAAGTTAATTTTCTTAAAAGCTGTTAGGAAATTTTGTCTCTTAATACAGAAAAGAGTTATGGTAGGTTGTCTGGCATGGATCACTCCCTCTATCCTAAACAGCAGTTTCTGACTACTGTTGGATAAAGGATATTGTGCTTGATTGGGTAGGTAATTTGACATTGTGTTGCATATCTTGATGGACACTTGATGGAGTGTCTCCTATCTTGAGGGACACTTGATGTGTCCCTGTGCAGTGTGGCTCTCAACTGCTTGTAGAATAATTCAACTGAGAGTCATTTCAACCAAGTATCTTAGCTGAGACCTTGGAAATATATAATCATAATGACAGTGAGTTAAATGTATTATTAAAGGAAGAAAAAACCTCACAAGTTTTCTAATCAAGTGTTTATCAAGCTGTTGTATGTAAATTCTTGTTAGCCTGAGGAAACTTAATTTGTTTCACTAGTAGTATAGGATTACACTTTAACATTTCTGTTTTCACACACGCATTAGCAGGAGTTTCTGGAGAAAATTGTGTTTCTACTTAAGTTAAAAACAAAGTGTCTCTAAATTTTATCTGGAATGATATCACCTTGAGAAATTTATTCTCAGCGCCCCTCTCCTAATTTAAAAATATAATAAAATTAATTTCTCAACGAGAATTAGAGATTAACAGTAAAACCCAATCTGGAAGCAAAAATTCAGCCAACTGTAAAAAAGTTTATATTTGGTCCTTCCTTTCATGATTTTCCCATTCTTCATATTCTTATTTTCAAAAGCCTGAAATGAAAAGAAGAATTTAGCAACATGAGCTGCAAATCATCAGAAAAGCAGACTAAGAAGATAAGAATTTCAGAGCTACGTAGGAACTACAGAAAAACCCTTTTCATCCTCTGCTCTGTACATTCTAATTTTAAACATTTAGTGTGGTCTTAAATAGCTCCAAGTCTACAGTCCTAAATATTTGTTCAATAGTAAATCATTCAGCCAATACTTAATTTCTGACAGTCAATTCCATGTACGTATTAGTCTGATGAATTTTTCTCAGTAATGTACTCTACAATTTCCCTTTTATCACCTTCTTCATATTCATTATATTTGAATACTTTAACCTGGAGAAGTCTTAAAATCAGGAGGTTTGATTCCTGCCTTTGTTTGATTTCTGTCTTTCTCAAAGATGTATGTATATAATGATTTTTTAATAACCCCTGATAAATCAGTTGTGTTGGAGTTTAATAACTGTGATGTTCTTTCCTGAATTCCAAACATTTGCTTTCTGCTATTCTGTTATACAGAGCTGAACACTATAGGAAACATTTTAATTTTTTAAAGTGAGTCACCTGAAAATGCTACCAGGAATTTGCTTTAGATTCTGCTTATTCAAATTAGAATGAAAAATGTTTAGATCCTGGGTTCAGCTAGGATAAGGTTTATTTTCACCAGAGGCTGGGAGCGGGCCACAGCCAGGATAGGAAATTGAATCAGCCAGTGGGGCATTTGATATCATATGACATCATGCCCACTATATAAGGGGAAGGGTTGGGCTAGGTAGAGTGCTTGGTTTCCAGCACTGCACCATTGGGCATCTCTAAGTGGTTGGTACACTCTATATTACTCACTTTATATATTGTTTCATTACTAAAACTGTTATTACTGTTGTTTGCTTTTATGTTGTTCTACTAAATTCTCCTTACCTCAGATAATGGCATTTTGCCCTTTTCTCCTCATTCTCCTTCCAATCCCACCAGGAAGTGTGTGTGTCTCTGTGTGTGAGCAAGTGTCCATGTGGAGCTCAACTCCCAGCAAGGTCTAAAACACAGCAAGGTGTAGAAATTTTTTTTTTTTATTATTCAACCAAATTGTAATATTTACCAGAATGTTCTATCTTTAGCTAACACTCAAGGAAATTTTTGCATAAATAAACTAAGAAGGAATGCTATTTTTGAAACATTTAAGTTGACGTACACCTAGAAAGATTTATTGCCTGTTAGTACTGTGCCTCAAAAGTCAATTTCTCTTTTACAGTCAAATGGAAAGTAAATTATTTTATGCCACTTTGCTGAGAGGAAGGAATGTTTGAAATTGTCAATATAGCATGATACTTTCCCTTCAATCAACTCTGATGTCATGTTGGATGCTATGCTGTTGTGTTGTAAGTCCCAAGATTAAATGGTTGACATATGAATAATTCTTATTTTGGCCAAGGAAAAAATGGAAAATGATGAGCTTGTCTATAGGATTTATCTTCAGAGTAGCAGAAAGTGTAAATCTAAAAGTATTCTTTAATGATGCCTCTTTATATGCAATGCTGCTCAGGAAAACTGTGACCTAATACTATAGTATGAGTTATGCTCAAATGTTACATTAGTGAGGCATGTATATTTGCCATGAAAGCTGTCAGTAATGTAGGTGCCTAGTGTCTAAAAAGTTGTGGTTTAATGCATCAGACATCTGATGTGACAGTTACTACTGAATTTATTCACATTTTGTTGGGTGATATTTTTCCTGATCGTTCTAAATAAGAGTAGTATCTATGGCCATGATTTTGTGACAGGTCTTAGGAAACGGGTCCTGTACAGGGTACTGAATGCCTTGTAGTTCTTGGGTTACATCAGGTTATTATTGTAGTTGACTAAGTGTATTCCCATGATAAAATAATCTGCCCAGGAAATACTAAGTTTCTGCTTGTTTGGACTGTGTCCTTTTGGATGCTTTTCTTGTAGGAGGGCATGAATAACACCAATAGATCAACTGGAATTACCTAAAAGGAAAAGCAAACCAGGTCAGACCAGTGCCTGGCTATTTCTGATCAATGACTCTTGCACCCAGCTTCTTCAAAATGGAAAAATATATTTTCTAGGTATGCTGAGGAAAAGCATTTCCTGGAGTTAGTGTAACATGCTCCTAATTACATAGCATACAAGGATTTAAAGGATCAAAGCATCACAGATTTGCTTTTCAAAGTTACCTTCTTAAATCAGCTTTACAATGGATTTACATTGCCTGTGGACATGAAGCACCAGAGTAAAACTAAGCCCCTCTGATTTCCAAACCATCATAATTTAAAGGGCTATAATTCATATTTAATGAAGAAGAAATGGTAGAAAAAGCATCCACAAGGATTTTTTTATCCTCTGCTAAAAGCCCTTCACCTTATCCTTTCATTTTGTAGGCTGATGTAACATGTTTAGAGGAAGTTGGATATTTTTAGAAAGTTTTATTAAAAAAGGTAATATTAGAAATAAATGATGGCTTAGATTTAGATGGTATGGCTGGAGAATTTCCTGAAATGTATAAAGAAGGCTTGTTTTAAAGAGGAAAGTAATTCCTAATATTCCACCTACATCTTGACCAGAAAGCTGACATACTCGGAATATTTCCCACAATGAGTCCAAGAACACTTTCTTGAGAGATAAGAACAAGTTTGAACTCCATGGCTTCAGCAATTCTTCCCAACTCCCAATATTAAATGAAGTAGAGTTCCCACTGGACACAAAACCCCAAAATATTATTAAGGTAAGGTGGCTTGTCCTCTTTATTAGCTCTTTTATAAGAATGGTTGGACACTGGGTAATCTTCACAGTTTCATAGTATCACGGGTGTCAGGGGTTGGAAGGGACCTTGGAGATCTTCGAGTCCAACCCCCCTGACAGAGCAGGATCATAGAATCCAGCACAGGTCACACAGGAATGCAGCCAGGCGGGTTTTGAAAATCTCCAGAGAAGGAGACTCCACAACCTCTCTGGGGGGCCCGTTCCAGTGCTCTGTGACCCTTACAGTAAAGAAGTTCCTCCTCATGTTAAGGTGGAACCTCTTGTACTACAGCTTACATCCATTCCCCCTTATCCTATCACAGGGCACGAGTGAGAAGAGGCTGTCCCTTTCCTCTTGACACTCTTGACAATAAAAAATGGTAGAACATTGCATATCTTTTAATATATTTAACAAAGTCCCTTTAAAAGAATTAAAATGTTAGTCTAAAATCATCTAAACCACAGTATTTCTACTAAAAATGACACAAAGCAGAAGCAATTTCTAAGCATTAAGTGGGGATAGTTGATATTGGTGCTTAAGGATATGATGTAGTAGTGGCACTGGTAGAGTTAGATAATGTTTTGACTTGATCTTAAAGGTCTTTTCCAACCATAGTGATGCTGTGATTTTTAAGTCAACACTTTGGATCACAGCTTTTTAAAATATAGAATTGAGATACACGGGGGAAAAGTATTCATCAGTGCAGAGCTAAATATCTCTTCATAGTTGTGAAACTGTACATTTCCCATGGATATTGCAAATCCTATTGGTGTATATAGAAATGGTTGGTTAGATATCTAACTATCATTAACATAGGGAATAACTCAATCTCAGTAGGCAATTATTTCAAGAATTGTGGTATTATATGCAAGTTGCTGTTTTTATTCAGACCTGAGGTTTCCTTTTTCATTTCTTATCCTTCGTGTGATTACTGCTTCAAGTAATAATAAGAAGATAAGATTTCTAGTAAACTACCTGTTTTTTCAGGAACAGCTGGACTCATTTCAATTCCAATCTACAGGATCTAGAATTCAATATGTCATGTAAGGTTATTCAAATGAAACACAGTTAACATCAAGCATGATGAGAGTTTTATGACTTTTGTGCACTTTAAATGTCTATTGCACAATTCTTGTCAATGGCCTCTGACAAAACTATTAATAAGAGATGGATTACTCCACATAGAGCTTCTGCTTCTATGTCTAGTAAAAGGCAAAACAGACCTGATGTGAATAAATTGGGGGTTTTTTTGCAAGGATTGGAAATCTACATACAAATGGTATTAAAGGATGTTGTTTCACAATGAAGGGGAGTTGGAGAGATATTTAATGACTTTTCTATTTCCCTCTACATTTTCCTGATAAAATGACACTATAAACGTACTGCAGTGTACGTCAAATTCTGATGATGTTTATGTTTTACTATTTCAAGACTTTTGCAACACAACCATAAAGGTACAAGACTCTTTCCTATTACTTTTACAGGCACATTTACTACCTACCAACTTTCAGAAGTTTATCAGCTCTGTAAGCATTTAAACCAAAACATACCATTCTTTGTAAAATTTCCTCCATCAAGCTGATAAGTGATAATGTATTTATTATGTAAAACATATTTTTAGTTTGATATAATCAAAACAATGACTTACTGAAATAATATTATCACCTGTGCAAATGTATAGCATACCCTTGTATATCACAAAAAATGCCAATCTTGCCATAATTTGTACCCATGGGTACCAGAAAAGATAAATAATCTAAACCCCTCTGTGATTATTTTTATGAAAAATGGATATTGTAGAATCAATTGTTAGGGTTGGAAGGGAACTTAAAGATCATTCAGTTCCAACCCCCCTGCCATAGGCAGGGACATATCCCACTAGATCAGGTTGCTCAGAGCCCCAACCAGCCTGGTTTTAAAAACCTCCAAGGATAGGGCTTCCACCATCTCTTTGGGCAACCTCTTCCAGTATCTTACAACCCTCATGGTGAAGAACTTCTTTTTAACATCCAATCTGAATCGACCCATCTCTACTTTTAATCCATTCCTTCTAGTCTTATCACTACCCGACATCCTAAACTGTCCCTCACCAGATTTCTTGTAGTCTCCATTAATATACTGGAAGGCCACAATAAGGTCTCCTTCTTTTCACCAGACTGAACAATGCCAACTCTCTCAGTCTGTCCTCACAGGAGAGGTGCTTAAGCCTGCTGATCATCCTCATGGCCATTGTCCGGACATGTTCCAGCACATTCATATCCTTCTTGTAATAGGGTCTCAAGAACTGGACACACTACTCCAGGTGAGGTCTCACGAGAGTGGAGTAGAGGGGGAGCTGTTGGCCACATTTCTTTTGATGCAGCCCAGGATATGACTGGCCTTCTGGGCTGCAAGTGCACACTGATGGCTAATGTTGAGCTTCCCATCCACCAGTACCCCCAAGTCCTTTTCTTCAGGGCTGCTCTCAAGCCAGTCACTGCCCAGCCTATATTGGTGCTTG